>APFE030796690.1:0-16472 GCA_000404065.3 Pinus taeda | reverse complement strand
GCTGGATGATGGAGATTCGCAGATGAACTGAATCTCTTTTGAAAGCCAGGCAGGTTCTTAAATTCAGCCAGCCCCATCACCCCACCTTCCAACCAAGCATCCCTCAACCCTCCAAAGCTTTATGTTTTTTCTAGAGATGTAGAATTCAGCACATCATTTGACTCAAATCTTTTCCTTAGTTCCCTCGATCCTTCGTCCCCTTGATCCTTTGTCCCCTTGAACTTCGATATTTGGTTCCCTTGATCTTCGATCTTTGGTTCCCTTGATCTTCAATTTTTGGTGTAATGAAAGTCATTACCCCAAAAATCGAAGATCAAAGGAACCAAAGATTGAAGATCAAGGGAACCAACGATCGAAGATCAAGGGAACCAAAGATCAAAGATCAGGGGGACAAATGATCGAGGGGATGAAGATTGAGGGAACAAAGGAAAAGATTTGAGTCAAGTGATGTGCTGAATTCTACATCTCTAGAAAAAACATAAAGGTTTGGAGGGTTAAGGGATGTTTGGTTGGAAGGTGGGGTGATGGGGCTAGCTAAATTTCAGACCCTGCCTGGCTTTCAAAAGAGATTCAGTTCATCCGCGAATCTCCATCATCTGGATAGGCAGGGTCTAAAATTCGGCGAGCCCCATCACCCCACCTTCCAACCAAACATCCCTCAACCCTCCAAACATTTATGTTTTTTCTAGAGATGTAGAATTCAGCACATCGCTTGACTCAAATCTTTTCCTTTGTTCCCTTGATCCTTCCTCCCCTCGATCCTTTGTCCCCCTTGAACTTCAATCTTTGGTTCCCTTGATCTTTGATCTTTGGTTCCCTTGATTTCGATCAAGAGAACCAAAGATCGAAGATCAAGGGAACCAAAGATTGAAGATCAATGGGGACAAAGGATCGAGGGGATGAAGGATCGAGGGAACAAAGGAAAATATTTGAGTCAAGTGATGTGCTGAATTCTACATCTCTAGAAAAACGTAAAGGTTTGGAGGGTTGAGGGATGTTTGGTCGGAAGGTGGGGTGATGGGGCTAACTGAATTTCAGACCCTGCCTGGCTTTCAAAAGAGATTCGGTTCATCCGTGAATCTCCATCATACGGCCTATAATCCAATGGTTTATCACCTCGACCAGCGTTCCTTACAATTTGATAGCTAGAGTCCGAGAGTCTGGAACATTCCTTTCAGCTAGAAAGTTTGATAGCCTGCAGAGTCTATAAGCAAAGACAAAGGCAAGGGTGGAAATCATTTCCAAAGTCGAAACAAGGGGTCTAGAACAACAAAAGACAGAGTCAATTGCTTACCTTGAACCGATTCATGATCCGGAGCTACCAGCAGCAGCTTTTTTAGTTGATCCAGCAGCTTCCCCACCATCATCTCACTCAGTATCCTTTCCTATTCTAGCCCCCCTTCGCTTAGTTCCAAATCCGTATACTCCAGTCGAAGATCCAGTTGACTCAATAGTTTATGTTTACTAGTATGGACATGGTGTAATTTCTTCATTTCCCCTACTTCATCATCAAGCATTGAATCTACTTCATTATAAGGGCTATTATACACTTGAAAATTTTCCGCATAAACTATCAAATTTTTGCCTCACTTATTAATGATACCTACAGTTTAAGGTAAATAGAAAGTATAAGTCGCATTTGTTAAGAAACTCTAGGTCGCATTTGTGACAAGAGCTGAAGATGAAATGGCTGAACAGGAGCTGAAGATCGCATTCATCTCAGGCATAAAATGGACTTTAACAAACATAAGAGTTAGCAGGAGATAGGGGTACTCAACCCACCCTAAGGGAGAGGGACTCATCAACAGGATCTAATTCTATTGAGTTGATCTCCTAGAATGACGTGGTTAATACTATCATGGGTGGGTAAATTGACTCTATAAACATGGCGTATGAGGTTAGAGAAATTCTATCTATGAACCTAGCCTACCTAGAGTAATATGTTGATCATCAAGATAGAATATAACTGCTAGTACTCAGTTAATCCCACCTTCCCATAACATTCCTTATTGAATCTATAGCAGGTATAAGCTTGTAAGTAGTTTAAGTGTTGCTTGCTCAGTAATCATAGATAAGCACATAGTTAAAGGTATGTTACTGAATACATGTAATTACTACTATATAGGTAATGACATAGGATAGACCATTGATGCTTACTCATATTGCTAAGCTTGTACTCTGCTTTCATTGTACTCACCTGAATGGAGTAACACCATTGAAAGCTACTTGATTACTATGGTATTATACATCATTAGCCCCATTATCACAACAACTACTAGGGACCTATACGTGATTCCAAACCCTGGCCTTTAATGGATACTCTGGTGGTCATTATTTGGCCCAGAGAATATAAGGGGGTTCCTAGTGATACCTTCTAAGTGCCTGCCTCATTAATCAAAATATTATACGTCTCTAGGGGGGAGCAGGCTGTAAGAGTAAAGCAGCATAGTAAAGGGTAAAAGGTTGTAAGAAATCCGGCAGTTCAATGATTTCTGTTAAAGGGAAACCACCACCCTATCTCTCGGCTACTAATCAACCCCATCCATCCGGCAGGTGTCAGCAGAAAGAGGTGTGTAGCAGTGAATAAGAAACAAAAGGTGGGTGCGCAATAAGGAAGATCCTTATATAGCGTATATCAAAAATTTCCCTCCTAATATGAAGAGGTTCAGGTCTAAGAGTGTCATCGAAAGAGCGTCGTATCCAAATAAGAAGTAGGTATAAAAAAGTAAAAATAGGGATCTTACTCTAAAGCAATTGGTAATCCTTCATCGGGATCCGGCCGAGCAACGCTTGGGACAATAGTGATAATGGTACCCAGCAACATCTTTAAACAAGTGTGATTCCAATCAGCAAATTGCGTATATAAATATAAAGAGTGTTCATGTCTATCTAAAGAAAATAGATGCCCCATAGCTCTAAAGCGGTGAGGCACTCCGAGGCCGGTAAGAAATCACCTGTAAATGTGAGGGCTATCTAAGGCCCCATATAGTGATAACGATTTTTCTAGAACAAATTTCCCCTGATTGGTTCTAAGGACTGCCTAGATCAATAGAAATTCAGAGCCCACTCATCAATCACAGTTACTTACTGTGCTAATAAGTGAGGTGGTGAGGGAAGGTTATAATATATCTAGAGGCATGCTTGAATAAGATTGGCCCAGACCCAGACACATCAGTCAAGCCCGAAGGGGAAGGCCAAGGCTGGGAAACAAGCCTGAAGGGGAAACAGGAGGAACTCAAAGGAATAACTCAGAGCAGAGGTACAAGACTCATAGTCAACAGAGTCAGAGAGTCAGTCAAGGCTCCAACTCAGAAGGAGAAAACACTCAGACATATCCTTGCCCTTAGAAGCGCAAGACCTCCAGACCTTGAGTAGGTGATTAATTAGTGTAGATTACAGATATCCACTTAGACCTTCCAAATCGATAGATTTTTGACTTTCTTTACTTTCCATCAGTCAATGTGCCATCCGTAGCCATTCTAGGTGCAGTAAAAGCAAGGGCATCACCAGAAGTATAATTTGTTGACCTATAAGCAATTGGTGAAACAACCGGTATTGGTGCTAGTATAAACTATGCTTCGCCCCTAATCCTAGAGGTGGGCAATGGTGCTTCATAGTTTAAACACAGAAGAAGGGAGAGTGCACATTAGATATTCTTTCAGTTGTTAATGCAAATGAAAAGGAATTGCATTGAATCATATATAATGAATATAATCAATATGAAGGTGGATGTTTCTTACTGTACTTCTATTGCTTCCCCTCAAAGGCTTTCAATATGCCTACCTTCTTTTAGGTAAGTGAATTATATTTCTTCCCCTCAAACCCTGAGCAGAGCTTAGGACCAGTCCTTTTCCCAACCTAGATAGGTCCTTTCCCTTATCCTACTATTTAACATGTGAAATGAAATAGAATTCATTCATGCATAATGACATATCTCGAATGACGTAATTATGTATATAATGAATGACTGGAATCACTAGTCGAAATGAAGGACCCTCTTAGATTCTTCATTTTAGATTCATTAAAGAAAGAGTTAACCTTACTAATATGGATTTGAGTTTGAATAAGGAGGCCTCGTGGGGCTAACAACCAATAAACCAGTTGGACATGTACTTATCTACCCGTTGCACAGTTACTAATCAGCGGCAATAGATCCACCAGATCTAACTGCAAATCCAGCCAACCCCATCACCCCACCTTCCAACCAAACATCCCCCAACCCTCCAAACCTTTATTTTTTTTCTTGAGATGTAGAATTCAGCACATCACTTGACTCAAATCTTTTCCTTTGTTCCCTCGATCCTTCGTCCCCTCGATCCTTTGTCCCCAAAAAAGTCATTACCCCAAAAATCAAAGACCAAAGGAACCAAAGATCGAAGATAAAAGGGGACAAAGGATCAAGGGGACGAAGGATCGAGGGAACAAAGGAAAAGATTTGAGTCAAGTGATGTGCTGAATTCTACATCTCTAGAAAAAACATAAAGGTCTGGAGGGTTGAGGGATGTTTGGTTGGAAGGTGGGGTGGTGGGGCTAGTTGCCTTGATCCAATAGTTATGATGCCATGATACTAGTGACCAAAATCAATCTCATTATATATGTCATAATGCATGAATGACTCAATATAAGTCATTTCGCAAGCAATTAGATCAATCTCGAGAACCTCTGCACAAAACGATGGGGGCCTTCCAATCATGACTCGATAGCAGTCATTACACCAGAAAATGAATATATTATATATGTCACTACACTTTCTTATCAATGCATATATTATATATGTCATTATGGTCATTCTGGTCTTTTGATAGCTCGATCTACCTTGTGGCTATTATATATGTCATTACGCTTTAAGGCTCAACCATCCGTACGGGGAGAAGAAAGACTAGTTCGTTGTCTCCTTGGTTCATTTTCGACCAGTGATTCCAGTCATTCATTATATACATAATTACGTCATTCGAGATATGTCATTATGCATGAATGAATTATATATGTCATTACACTTCAAAACCTCTTGTGCATCCTCAATTGGCAAGAATAGGAGAGAAAGATGTGAAAACCTCCACCAATATTGATCCTAAATCACGATTACTAGTCTCATGTTAGTATAGGGCAATGGTTTTCGCTATCACACGCTTTGAATCAGTCATATTAGCATGTTCTAATCTTTTATTAGTTGTGGTTAAGATAGCTATATAGAATCACTACTATTTAGCTTAGTAAGCATATCCCATATCACTATTATAAGCTTTATTATGTGGATTACTATGACAATGAGTATGATACATAGTTTGTTACATCACTTGTGTGACTTATACCAATATAGGTTTAGTTTGTACTCTCTCCATAAAGCTTTAACATGGTTTGTTTCATCTAACTAACATATAAACTGCCATTCCTACCCACATCCGGACACACACACTCTCTGCAAGGAATGAATATTGGCCATATAGTAGAGGTTTCTATCTTATATATTAGTAGCTCTATACCTTAGAATATTGGCTCTTCCCTTATCATTTGAATCTTGGTTTCATAACAACAGGAAATATAGTAGGAATATAACAACACACTTACATCCATACACACTTATCTCTATATTGATAGGAAATCCTAACCCTGCACAAAACAACAAAGTGTAGAAGAAACCTACCCTCTTCTTATCTTTTCATACTTGCTAGCATTTAACCAACAGAGATACTGAAATTCTAGTACTAAGCCCCATCACCCCACCTTCCAACCAAACATCCCTCAATCCTCCAAACCTTTATGTTTTTTCTAGAGATGTAGAATTCAACACATCACTTGACTCAAATCTTTTCCTTTGTTCCCTCGATCCTTTGTCCCCTTTGATCTTCGATCTTTGGTTCCCTTGATCTTCGATCTTTGGTTCGCTTGATCTTCGTTGGCCGGATGATGGAGATTCGTGGATGAACTGAATCTCTTTTGAAAGCCAGGCAGGGTCTGAAATTCGGCCAGCCGCATCACCGCACCTTCCAACCAAACATCCTTCAACCCTCCAAACCTTTATGTTTTTTCTAGAGATGTAGAATTTAGCACATCACTTGAGTCAAATCTTTTCTTTTGTTCCCTCGATCCTTCATCCCCTCGATCTTTTGTCCCCCTTGATCTTCGATCTTTGGTTCCCTTGATCTTCGATTTTTGGGGGTAATGATAAAAATTTAAGATCAAGGGAACCAAAGATCGAAGGTCAAGGGGACAAAGGATCGAGGGGATGAAGTATTGAGGGAACAAAGGAAAATATTTGAGTCAAGTGATGTGCTGAATTCTACATCTCTAGAAGAAACATAAAGGTTTGGAGGGTTGAGGGATGTTTGGTTGGAAGGTGGGGTGATGGGGCTGGCTAAATTTTAGACCCTGCCTAGCTGGATGATGAGATTCGTGGATGAACCGAATCTCTTTTGAAAGTTGGGCAGGGTCTGAAATTTGGCCAGCCCCATTGCCCCACCTTCCAACCAAACATCCCTCAACCCTCCGAACCTTTATGTTTTTCTAGAGATGTAGAATTTAGCACATCACTTGACTCAAATCTTTTCCTTTGTCCCTCGATCCTTCTTCCCCTCGATCCTTTGTCCCCTTGATCTTTGATCTTTGGTTCCCTTGATCTTCGATCTTTGGTTCCTTGATCTTTGATTTTTCAAAATTTTTTACTTCTTTTTTTTCTAAAGTTTTTAAGTGGTTTTATAACAACTCATACATTGGCTTTTAAGCCTTCTTCATTTTCTCACTATTGTTTTTAGTTTTAGTTTTTGTTTTGTTTTACTATTTTTTTTTATAGTTTGAGATTTTATTTATTTTTAAATAAATATATAATTATTTAAATGTCTATTTAATTAAGCTTGATTTTATTTATTAACATTTATGCATTTAGTGCTTTGGTTTTTGTAATTTAACATTAATGAAATAAAATAAAAAAGTAAGATATTAAAATATATGTTATAAATATTTAAAAACTAAACATTAAAACCTATTTAATATTATTTTTTAGTAATATAATAATAATTATTATTTGTTCATTTGTATTATTATTATATTAATAATCTTAATATTGATATATTGTATATCTTAATTTTTAATTTTATTTGACATGAAGCATATTTACTAATATCTTTAACAGTAAAATGTCAAATAGCTGTTATTATTTTACTTAAAAATAAACAAACACCCAATTAAAATTGTCATATGGTCAATTATTTATTTATTTAATATTTTCTTTTAACAATTGTCTCGGATCGTGGTTATCATTGACCATATTATCTAACTCATTTAAAACACATTTTAACTAATTGACATTTTAAATACTCACACAAGTACACCTAAACCTTAGATTTTATATCATTTACCCTATTTAGTAGTAGGGCTTTCCTCCTTCACACGAATATACTTATATATATTATTACTTTATGTTTTTGACAATATCCCACTTGAAAGTATTCACGTGTATCACTTACAAAAAAAGTTGTCTATATAGTTCTTATCAAACCACACAACTAAGATGATACTTTACAGTATTTGAAATCTAAACACTTGTGAAATTTTTGAGAACCTAATGACATTTTGAGTGACTATATGACATACCATCTCCATGGTATAATACATAATATAAATTTGATTTTTATAGCACTTTGTTGTAGAATTTTTCTTGTTCATGTGGTCTACCTATCACTCAACTCATATAAAAATATATATGTCAATGGTTTTGAAGCACTGAATCATACATTTGACTTGTTGGCGATGTTGATTAATGACTAATATCATGTTGATTATAACTATGTGACACATTTAATTCAGATGGGGTTTATTGAAATAGTGGATCTAGCTTCTTTGAGGATCTTGTACGATTTGGTGATCAACATTATTTCTTTATATTGGATAGTATATATTTTATGGCAAGGACATTAGGGAAACTACCCTACCTAATCCTACCATCTTTGTCTCGTTTTTTGTTTGCTTTGATGGTTAGAAAGAGCTCTCTTCTATTGCTTCAACTCCTTTTTAATTATCCCTTCAACTCGGAAAAAATTCATCATTCTACCTTTAAATTCTTTAGGATTATGTGCAAAAAAATTCAAGGGAAGCCATAAAGTACAATATGAATTTCTTTCTAATAAGATCCATGCAAGCAGTCATGATATGACTTTCAATGAATATTCATAATTTTTTCAAAATATAATTGAAGAACAAAGGTTGTATAGTTTATGACTCTGTGGAAAAAAACCTCTAACCCTAAGATGTAAAAATTATTTTAAACCAAACATGCAGGTCATGACATTTTCTATGTCATGGTAGTAAGGATGTCATACTAGCACCTTTACAAATTTAACCTAGAATAAAATAAAGTCACTTAGAACCTAAATAATTCTTATTATAGTGACAGAAGGATGTTAAAGATGATGAACATGAAACCCTTTAACCAAGATGGAATTTTGAAATTCCTATATACTTATAAGAAATTATTGCAAGATAATTAGTAAACACATTCTCTTGTGACTGCATAAAGGAATGAAGAAAAACATATATTTTTTTAGGGATGTTGGTTATACATTTAAGAAGAATGTAGAATGAGGACACACTAACTTTGTGACCATCTGATAGAAGATTACAGATAAGGTTATAGAGAAAAGAGAAATGAAAACACTTAATTTGCAGTGATAGCAACTAAGGGTTTGAGGTTTAACCTTGCAGCTCCATTGGCTTCCCTTAGTAATGGTTGTAGTAATTTTGGAAAAAGATTGAATCATGCAACGCTCCTTCCATAAAGAGAACTTGACACTCATATCAATGCATAGAAAAAGGATTAAGAATGCAACAAAAGTACTCGCTAATAAAAATGAAGCAATAAATTAAACAATACGGACAAGTAATTACCAGAAGTCGAATTTGACACTCGGAATAAAAAATTGCAGAAAATGGATGTTAGAATCTTAATGCAAACCCACTTGCAAGAACCCCTGAAGAACTTAATGGTCACCATCAGAGAAAATGGAAAATGAGACAGAGATGGTAGGGTTGGGTAGGGTAGTTACCATAACCTCCTCCCCATAAAATCTATACTATCCAATATGAAGAAATAATGTTGATCCCCAAATTATACGAGATCCTCAAAGGAGGTAGATCCATTATTTCAATAACCCTCCTCAAAATTAGAAGCCTCCCATAGCTAGACTGAACATGATATTCGTCATTAGTTAAGAGAGCCAACAAGTGGGATTCATGTATAAGGGCTTCAAAACCCATGACATATATATTTATATGTGTTGAGTGATAGATTGACCACATGTAACAAGAAAATTTCCACAACAAAGTGTTATATAAATCAACTTTATATTATGTATTTTCCCATCAAAATGGCGTGTCATATATTCACTGAAAATGTGATTAGGTGCTTGACAAATTTCGTAAGTGTTTAAATTTTGAAGGTTCTAACACATAAATTTGGAAGGTTCTAAAGTATCAGCTTAGTTGTCTAGTTGGATAAGAACAATATAGACAACACTTTTGTAAGTGAGGCATGAATACTTTCAAGTGGGCTATTGTTAAAAAAACAAAGAAATAATATATACAAGTATATTCATGTGAAGAAGTGTGGTTTGATGAGAACAATATAGAAAACCCTTTTTCTAAGTGAGAGATGAATACTTTCAATTGGGGTATTGTTAAAAAAACAAAGAAATAATATATATAAGTATATTCATGTGAAGAAGGAAAGTCTTATGACTAAATAGGGTAAATGATATAAAAACTACTGGTTAGGTGTATCTATGTTAGTATTTATAATTACAATTACTTAAAGTATGTTTTAAGTGATTTAAATAAAAGGGTTAAAGTATGTTTTAAGTGATTTAAATAAAAGGGTGAATGATAACCATGGTTTGAGAGAGTTGTTAAAAGAAAATATTAAATTAAAAAAAAAAATTGAGTAATGTGAGATTTCAATCTCTTTATTTTTTTACATTTATTCTCTAAGAAAGTTGGGAGGTTGCAATTTTTATCGGGTGTTTTTTATTTTAAGGTAGTACAATAAAATCTATTTTAGATTTTATTATAACAAGATATTCCCAATATATTTTATGTTTAATAAAATTAAAAATTAAGATAATACATAAATTCCAACAAATAAAATTATTATGAATTAAATAGACATTTAAGTAAGTATATATTTACTTTTAGAAAATATAAAACTTAATTTTTTTTATAAAAACAAAACAAAAAATAAAATTAAAAAGATAATAGTGAGAAAATGAAAAATGCACAAAAGCCAATGTGCAAGGATTTTGAAAACCTTCTAAGTAGCTGCAGATACAAATATTACAATAGCTTATGTGGGTTTAACACTTTTTTGAAGGGTATAACATGCATGCGTCTTTGTTTCCGCTTTGGATTTATATGAAGCCTTTCTCTTTGGATCTTAATAATGCCCTACACCTGAAGCCTTTCTCTATCCTTTGCAGAGATGTTTATTTTGTCAAGAGATTGATTTATAGATCTACAATGAAGATTTGAAAGTAAAATTCCTTACAATTTCCATATTTTTTTTAGTTTTTTTTAGCAATATATTCTTCTATTTCTTCCATTTTTTCTTATTTAGAGTATTTTCATAGGTGTTTTGCACTTTTTTATTATATTAAGTCTAGCAAATTTCTAGGTAGTATTGCTTGTCTTTTAAAAAGGTTACTACATTATAGAATGATATTTTTGATCTAGTATCTCTCATCTTTGCCGAAGAATTTGAGCTAGTATCTCTCATCTTTGCTAATGTATTTTTATGGCCCGTCTACAATTTATGGCCTGACTCTAGCGTAGAGAGACGTGATTTTTTGGTTAGATCAACTTACTTTATGATTAAGGTTACGATGCATTTGTGGATGTTTTCAATTTTTTTCTATTTTTCTTTTGGAATTTTCACAAAATGGAAAAGGAGAAATAGGAGTTATACTTCGTTTCAATAGATTATTGAAAATTTTAAATGAGGATGAAAAACTATCTAGGTTTCATTTGATTCATTTGTTTTTAACTTGTCTATTTTATTTTCATTACCATTTACTATTTATGATTTTATTTTCATTACAACCTAGATGAGTATGATTAAAAATACATCTATATTTTCGTATCATGGGGGAGTATGGAGTTTTGTTTAATATTCTCCATTTTTATTTATAAGAATATAAACAAAATTTTGGTTGGGTATTTTTTGTTTTTGCATAACATAGTAAAATATGTTTTACATTTTATTATTTAGCATACTCATAAATATATTTTATGTCAAACTGAATCAATACTATTTATTATTAAATTAAAAATAAAGTAAAATAAAATAAAAAATAAAAAATTAGGCACAATCTTAGGCTATCACAAGAGACGCCAAAATTAAGCAAGAGGTAGATTCCTGCCCTCTCCTCTTCATGGCCTTTAATTACTTTTACTTTTATTTCTATTTCATTTTATCTTACTTTATTATATTCTATTTTTATTTATTTAAATAATTTCTTTCAATCCTTTTTAGATTTCTTAAATAATTATTGCCTTATGGTGTAATATTTAATAATAATATTACAATTATTTTTGGATATATTTTTCTTATATTAAATATTAATTTTATCTAATCTTAAAAACAAATTGATAATTATATTAATAATAATAATTAACTAAATAGTTTTCTATAATTCCAATTCCCCATAGTTAATTCCTAACCAACACCAACGACTTTTTATTTTTTCTATAATTAAATATTACTTTGTTCTATTTTAATAAAAAATTACAATACAAAAAATTAAAATTATTAATATAGTAATAACATGAATTAAACAATATATGATAAAAATTTGTGTCTTCAATGATCCACAAATAAAATTTGTATTCAACGTGCTGTGATTATTAGAATAATAACATAAAACATAAATATTTCATACATATATTTATTTATTTTCGTAATATTTAATAAATTGAAATTGAAATCAATTTTAAATTGATATAAAAAAACATGAAAAACAAAATAAAGGAAATATCTAACTAATAAAAAAAATTTATATATTATATATACTATATATATATATATATATATATTATATATATATATATATATATAATATATAATATTATATATATATATATATTATATATATATATATATATATATATATATATATAGATATAATATATATATATAATAATAATTTATAATTATAATATAAAAAAATTATATAAAAAATGGAGAAACAAACAAAAATACTTCAAAGAAAAAAACATCCTGAAAAGAAAAAAAGTGATGAGCCCAACAAAAAAAACAGTAAAAAAAACAAGAAATTAGAAAAGTAGATGAGTGTGACTGAAAACACTAGAAAATCAAGAAGGCAAAAAACAAAAAATTTATAATCTTGTCATTATAAAAAAAAGAAAAAAAAAATTGATAATTTTGTAGTTATAATAAAGTAAAAATGTCAAATCACAAAAGCTAATGAGCTTGCCCTTCTAACAAAGAAAAATATGAGAAATCACAAAAATGTTGATGAGGTTGCCCATATAACAAAGGTAAAACCCATAAACACTCACGTAGCCATTACATTAGATTTTGAATCTCATACGTCATTACAGATCTCATAACGAGTACAATGGATTCCACACATTTATGAAGGCCTTAAAATCTATGCATCTACGTGCTGAGGAATATCTTTGTCCATGATCAAGATATCGTCCTACCAAGCTTGCAAAGAAAAAGTCAATTGCATACCTATGACAAATTGAAAAAAATAGTAATGATGAATTAACATATAATATTATTATAAATTACATACATTCATTCTTCCATGTCCATCCTTCCATGTGCTAGTTTCCACAAAAAAGAGACAATTTTCACGCCATCTTTTTGTTCAAGCATTAATTTCCTTAACTCTCATTTGTTAAATTGGGGATTGAATCTCACAACTAAACAACCCTCCGTAATGAGAATTTTTATTGTTAATTTATTATATAATTTTTTTTTATTTATAATTATCACTTCTACTTTTTAGGTATTAGTTTTTTTATTTAAGGGAAATGGAAAAAAACATGTGTTGAATTATTGTTTTGTTTACAACATAAAGAAAAAAAGCAATTAATGAGAAGCTACCTCACAATAATTAATTCTCTCATAAATATGTTGGAGGCTAACATCAGAGATTAACCTCTAATTGTTAGGAAAAACTAATTGAGTAATTATGCCTAAGGAGGCACAAAAGAATACAAGAAGAAAAGGATTATGTGTTGTCTTTTTGAATCAAAAATAAATACCTACACTTATATATGAAAAAGGAAAGAGATGATACATCTTCTTGAATCAAAAATAAATACTGCACTTATATATGAAAAGGAAAGAGACGATACACATTGATAATATAGGGTGAGAGATAAATACCTTGTGGTGTAAATGATATAAAAACTAAGGGTAAATGATATAAAAACTAAGGGTGAGGTATACCACAATGAATATTTATAATGTAAAAGAAAAGATTTGAGGGGACATTTAAAAGAAAAGATTAAATAAAATAAAAAATGACCAATTTGTGATATTTCAATCTCTTTATTTTTTTTACAGTTATTTTATTAGGAAAGTTAGGATGTGGCAATTTTTACTAGTGTGTTATTTTTAGTAAAATTAATGAATTATTTTATTTTTTATTAAATATATTCCTAATAGCCCATATCATAAAAAAATAAAAAAAAAGATATTACAAGTTAGCAATATTAATTATAAATAGTAATAATATAAATTAATGAGTAATAATTAACTAGGTATATTACCAAAAAATAATAAATTATTATTATATTACTAAAAGATAATATTTAATATGTTTTAATGTGTAGTTTTTTAGATGTTTATAATATATATTTTAGTATCTTAATTTTTTATTTTATCTCATAAATTTAAATTTAAAATAAAGTTATATTTTTGGAAAAAACCAATGAAATATAAAAGCCAAAAAAGTAAATGCTTAAATTCCAATAATTAAAATTAATATTAATTAAATAAACTTTTAAATAATTATATATTTACTTTTAAAAAAAATCCAACTAGATCCAAATTTTGTTATGAAATAGAACCAAAATAAAAAATAAAAGTAACAAGATTGAGAAAATGAAGAATTCTGAAAATCCAATGGGTGAGTTGTTATAAAAGCACTTCAAAAGTTTAGAAAAGAAAAAAGAGAGTATTTTTAAAACCTTTTAAGTAGGCAAATACAAACATTACAATAGCTTATGTGGGTTGAACACATTTTTAAAGCCTATAACATATATGCATCTACATATTTAAATTTAGATGAAGCATTTCTCTTGGGCCTGATTCCTTATCACTGAAGCACTTCTCCATTCTTGTAACAGTGTTTATTAGGCCAATGGATGGATTTCTAAATCTATAACCAAGATTTGGAAATATTTTTTTTTAGAATTACCATGTGTTTTTTAGTTTTTTTTGGAAATATATTTTTATTTTTCTTCACTTTGTTTATTATTTAGAGTAATGTTATCATCAATATACTATTGTTAACTAGATAGAGTTTCACATTTATTTTGGAATTTTCACAAAATGGGAAAGGAGAAATAGGAGTTACACATTGTTTCACTGAATTATTGGAAATTTTAAATTAGAAGGAAAAAATATTTGAGTTTCATTGGTTTCTTTTGTTTTTAACTTATTTATTTTATTTTCTTACCAATTAATTTATTTTACATTTTATTATTAAGCATACTCATAAATATATTTATGTAAGTTTGAATCAACGAGATATATTAAATTAAAAAATAAAAATAAAAATTAGGCACAATTGGCATAATCATTCTTGTAACCTGTTGTGAAATCATTTCCATCATATGAAGTTAAGCAAGAGACTTGAGATTGAGAAGCATGTGATCAATCTCAAGCACGGTGTCTGCAGGGTTGATCACTTCCATCATATGAAGCTAAGAGATACCATTGAGATTGAGAAGCATGTGATCAATCTCAACCACCATGTCTTCATTGAGGATTCTTACGTCATGAGAAGGGTTAATAACTTCCTTGATATGAAGCTAAGAGAGGCCATTGAGATTGAGAAGCATGTGATCAATCTCAATTGTTGGAATTGGAAATTAAGAACCAGGTGAGTGCCCTCTCCTCTAATGACCTTTTATTACTTTTATTTCTATTTTTATTTCATTTTATCTAAATTTAATCTATTTTATTTTTATTTATTTATCTAACTAGGGGAGATATTTCAATTTTTTTAGTTTTTTAAAATAATTATTCCTTAACAAAGTAGTATTCGTAATAATATTACATATATTTTGATTTCTTTTATTCTATTACATATTAATTCATTCATTTCATTTAATATAAGATATTTAATAATAATAATTATTAATATAGTTTTCCATTAATTTACAATTCCAAATTCCAATTGCTAATTCCTAAACAAGAAGTGAGTTTTAAAACCCATTGAATTTTCTTGTTTCTAATAGTTAAATAATTAACTTCATTCTTCTTTAATTAATTTAGTTTTATTCTATTTTATTAAGCACAAAAAATTTAAAAACTAAATTAAAATTAAAAATAGAAATTAAAAAATAAAATTAAACAAAAAAAAATAATAAATCCTCTATTATGCTATAGAAACAACTATTCCGCAACACGCTATTCATAAAAAACCAATTCCTAGAAGCTAGTTCATTGATAAAAATTTACAATACATAAAAATTAAGTTATTATAATAGTAATAACATTAATTCAATAATAATAATGATTATTAGAATAGTAAAACATAAAACACTAAATATTCGAAATATATATATATATATATCCTTGATATTTAATAAATTAAAATTCAAATTAATTCTAAAATTTATAAGAAGGCGTTAAATGATCTCATGCAGCAACTACATTTAAGAAGGCGTTAAATGATTCTGTGCGGCGGTGTGTGTTCAGGATGCTCTTTGTGTCCAGGATGCTCTTTTATGCATATGCATATGTGTGTTCACGATGCTCTTTGTCCATTCTCTGCGGCGGTGTTTATTTGACATAAACCAAAATCAGCCATTACAAATCACATACACCAATTACAGATCTCATACTACAAATCTCATACTACAAAGGGGTGCAACACATATATGAAGGCCTAAAGTGTATGCATCTGTGTGCTTAGATGTTTAGATGTTGATAAAGCGTATGATATGTGTGTTCAGGATGTGCGTTCAGAATGCTCCTTGTCCATTCTATGAGGCGGTGTTTATTCTGCCAATCAATCGAAGACTTGCGAGTTAAGCTCAAGCGGAAATTGGCCCTTCAAGAAATCCACCATTCCAGTCAATTCCTTCTGCCATCTAGTTAAAGCAAATCTATGGTTGTTATGTTCTCCAATTAAATCTATCTAACTTGTTTTTACAAATTCAATAGGCATTTTCTTTTACAAAATTAAATGCAATTTGAAGATTATTAGTTTCATTGTAGTTTT
>APFE030796681.1:89014-103613 GCA_000404065.3 Pinus taeda | reverse complement strand
TCCCTTTCTCATTTCATAAGAAGTTAGAATTCCATGTAGCTGAGACATAGTAAGAATTCATAGATTTTCCTTTTCTTCAATTGCAGATACTTTAGATTCAAACTTGGGGGACAATGACCTTAGAACCTTTTCAACCACAACAGCCTCTTTTATTTCTTCACCTAAATTTTTCATGCAATTAACAATCTCATGTACCCGAAGAAAGTAGTTAGCCACACTTTCATCATTATACATCCTGAGATTCTCATACTGAATCCTGAGAGTTTGAATTTTAGCACGCTTTACCTGTTCATCTCCTTCGTAGCTCAAGACAATCTTGTCCCATATTTCTTTTGCTGATTTATATTGCATAACCTTCACAAACTCTGTTTGAGATAAGCATCCCAGCAAAGTATTGACTGCTTTAGCATTTGTTTCATATTTCCTCTTTTCGGCCGCATCTGTAGGAGTAGCAGAAGGAAAAGTGTAGCATGTCTCTATGATATCCCAAACATCCGTACCAAGAGATTGAAGATAGGCAGTAACTCTTACCTTCCAATAATTGAAGTTTGTCCCATCAAAAACCGGTGGCCTGATAGATGCTTCCCTCTCGTAGTTGCTCATGATGAAAGATCTTCCTTCAAGCGATCAAGCTTCTTTAGAAGGACCTGCTCTGATACCAATTCTTGAAAATAATACTGAGAGGGGGGGTGAATCAGTATTATCTAGTCCTTTTAACAAATCTTCCTTATTTACACTTTGAATTATTTTTGCATATCAGTAACATAAAATAAGCATGAACAAGAAAAACAGACAGTCACATCAAAGAACACCAGATATAAGGTGGAAACCCAATGTGGGTGAAAACCACCTGCTACAATATGTCTCTATCTTCTTTCAAATTAGAAACTCCTTTTACAATGGTCTTGTACTGGTGCAGTCCTTTGCCAGTACGCAGGCTGCAACCTGCAGAGAGCTACAACTCTCTCTCGTTTTCCAGTCTCTCCTGGAAGGGAGCAACAACCCCCTACTTCATTTCTTACAAGGACCACTTTTCATAAACATCAAATGATCATCAAGTACATGTAGATTTCACAGTCAACTGTAGTAACCAGATCAACAAAATAGAACTAAACCCAAAACACCTTATCAACAGAAAAATTTAGTCAACAGAAAGTCATGAGACAGATACATAATTTTCTTTTCTTTGGCCTGCGTCGCTACGCACTTCACCTTCTGCTTCCCTGCGTATACCCGCAGAGTTCCTTCTGCTATGCCGCGTGCCCACGCACTGCTTCTTCTATTGCGTTGCGTCCAGTACGCACCCAGATACACTATCGGGCCGCGTACTGCCATTGTAATCACGCACTCAGAAAGACTATCGCGCCACGTACTTTTACTGTGTGTACGCAGCTGAACCACTGTTGCACTGCGCACCCACGTAGCCCTTCTTCTTCTGCTTCGACGTACCCACGCAGTCACCCTTCTTTTGCTCTGTGTACCCACGCAGTTATCCTTCTTCTGCTCTGCATACCCACGTAGTTCGCTTGTTTCTGCTCTGCGTACCCACGCAGAGGCACCGTTAAACACCTGCGTACTTCTGATTAGGGCCGAATTTGCAGATCACCAGTGTGCTACAGTTAGTCGGATGCCCAGATCTCATCATGCGCTCGAGAGATCACCCTTCACAGATTCGCTTTCCACTTCACTTTCATATAGATCAAGCTTTTGAAACAATAACCCAATATTTCAGATCTTAAGATATTCAATTTTTCAAAAGATGTTTAGCCAAGGGATCTCCTTTGCTTTATATAGGCAAGCTCCTCCTAAAATCATGGATCAATACCACGAGCCAAAACCATAATAACACAAATACCGTCGACTAAATACCAAAGATCAAACATAAGAAACCCCACGTGTGCTTTTCTCTACCTTGAAGTGAGTGCACTGGGGGTACGCACCTCCTGAACGGCTGACCTGCGTGTCTGGCCGCGGTCCCTTCACAGTGTACTTGCGGGTACGCATCTTCTGAACAGATCTCCTGCGTACTTCTTAATTTTCAACATATTGAGAGCCTTGCCACAGGTGTTGCCATCAAGTACAACATCTGTAACATATAACCATACCAGAAACATAATGCCAACACAAAGATGATGAAACCAAGATTCAGCTTGCTTCTCTTAGATTGGAAGGTGCAGCAATAATTTGGTGGGAAGCCAAAACTGAAGAGGACATGAAGAAACATGGTAAGGTTTAATCCTCTTGGATTTATTTTTTTGGTTGTAATAAGAACGTAGTTGTATCCATTAGCATACATGAAAAAATCTATTATGGATTGGAAAAACTTTAGGCAAGCTAAAGGGGAAAATGTGCAATCTTATACTTAAGAATTTAGGAAAAGAGATTTTATTTTGGGCATAGATTTTTCTTCACAAGATACCTTGGTCAAATATATTGGAGGATTGCATAGTTATTTGAGACACACAATTATCATGCTTAACCCTACAAAACTAGATGAAGTTTGTGTTTGGGCAACTCATTTAGAGGCAAGAGGGAAAAATGTTTATGAAGAAACTAGTGAGAGTTCCTTTAAGTCTGGAGAAAAAGGAAAGGGTAAGTTCAAAGGGAAAAGAAAGAAGAATGCTTCCATCAAGATGGAGAAAGAAAATATCACATGTAAACATTGTTCCAAAGAGGGCCGTGATGAAGATCATTGCTAGAAACTTCATCCAGAAATGAGACCCAACAAATTTAAGAACAAGGAGAAAGAGAAAAAAGATGCAACTACACAACAAGATTTAGGTTAAAATTCTGGAGATGAAACAAAGATCACAATCATGGGTTTAAAAGTTAATGACATTGCAAGTACTAGTTCTTCAAATTGTCTCAATGAAACTTAAGATGAAAAAACAAGAATAGAGCTTTTCCACATTAGAGTTATTTCAAAACATACCAAGATAGATACATTGTTTGATAGTGGTTCACAAGAAAATCTTATCTCTTAAGACATTGTCAAGACATTGAATTTAGAAACCATTCCTCATACTAAACCTTATCCTCTAGGTTGGATATGTGACAATGCAAAATTTCATGTGACAAAAAGATTTAAATTGAAATTTGCAATCACTGCAAACTTTTTAGATGTGGTAGATATTGACGTAAATCCAATTGATATATGTGGTATTGTTTTGGGAAGTCCATATCTTTATGATAGGAGAGCTATTTTTCATCTCCACGAGAAAAAATATCATTTGTTCAAGAATGGGATTGAGTACATTGTTAGAGCACACAACAAGAAGTTGAATGCATCTCTTGTAAATGCGAGACAAATGAAGAGGATTGTTAATGCTAGTCATAAATTTGCATTGTTAATGATCAAACATGAAGATGTTGAGGAATCTAAAGCCTTTAAAGGATATGAATCAATTTTGAAATCTGATTTCATTGATGTTTTTAGTCCATGTGATAAGATTTTTCAGGAGTCTAACATGTTGAACATTGGCATGAACAAGATGTTAGTGTTAGAGAGTGAAGACGTCAAAGAGAAAATGAAAAAGCAAATTGACAAAGAGGACATTGGTTCCAAAACATCTTCTTGTGGGTTTCATAATGTATAGCCTTTGAAAATGGATGGTGCATGGCGATGGTGATCACATTTGTTCAAGAGTCGAGCCAAGTACAAGGCTAGACATGGTAAGCATCGTCATGATGACAATGTTCAAGGTGAGAAGAATTTGAGATGTTTAGTTTCCTTTGATTGGAGACTGAGGAGGTAATGTGTTTATTCCCTCAAAGGAAGTTTGTTGTTCTGCATATTCTAGGAAATTGCAGCGAGATGTCATTTCTGACAGCAAGACAAGGACTCCAAAATCAAGGAAAATAATGTATTTGCGTGAAAAGCTCAAAATGACAAATTCAAGCAAAGTTCATTGGATTGAGACTGGAAGGGTGAGGGAAATGTACCCTCATCTATTTGTTGACTGATAAAGAGCTTTTGGAGGTCCAAAATCTTCTAGTGGGGAGGAATGATTTGGTGGATCAAGAAAGTGCTCAAAATTCAAAGTGCTCGAATTGCTTAAAACTAGTGCAAAATCATATATCTCGTCACCCTAAATCCAACACAACTCATTTCACTCAAATCCAACATCAGATGGTCCTGGAATCGTGTTCTATTAGCTTTGGGAAACAACTAAAAAAATTGAAATTTGGGTTGTAGGGATGCCCAATCAACAATTTGTACGCTAACTGGGCCATGACTTGGCAAGTTGACTAGTTCTCCATTAACCAATGAATGGTCAACACTTGGTGCAACGTGGTTGGTTCCATTTGGTGAATTTTTATTGGTTGTGACATGGTGGTTTTCTATTGGTTGATGGCTTGGTGTGTTGGCCCAATGAGGGAGAGCCATGTGGGCCAACCAGCGGCTACCATGTGGCCTCCTCAGGTCCAACCAATTTTTTTTTATGGAGGCCAAGAATCCCATGGGTTCGAACGCGAGACTTCATCCAAGCCAACAAAGACCTCCACTAACTCTGCTATTTTGGTTCTTGATCTAGATAATGGCGAGGTTATATTTAAAATTTCATGACGTTCCATTAGGGGAAGGGGGTCAAGATAGAACCTAGTCCCTGACCACCCTAGTGCCACGGAACCGTAGGCGGAGTGCCAAGGGCTAGGGCCTAGCCCAACCCACGGGCCATGGACCTAGCTACATAACACAAATGTGAAGGAGTTGAGACCGGAGGCTAACAGGAAGAGGAGCCAACCCATAGGGGGCCAACCCATGGTCACGAGCACAACATAAGACTAAGGGCATACACCAGAGCTAGGGGCTAGTTAGAGCCTAGAATATTCAGCCCCTATGCAGTCTTATGGTGGCCATGCGACCAGAAAAATCGGGACTCGGGGCTTAATGGCGAATTTAACCACCCTACAGATTCGCCTACCAAGCAAGAATGTAGGTCATGCTTGTGTGTTGGTTCTGCGTTTATGGTGCTCAAGCTAGGTTTAGGCCGAATTAGAGGATGGTTAGCAACATAATTTGGAAAAATGAAAAAACGACCATATTTTACGCAATTTTTGGTCAAATGAGGTGCAGAAAGAACCAAAATGGGGTTTTTGACAATGTTGGATCCATTGGAGATACCAACTCTATTGTTTGAGCTTTGTAAAGCATGTAAACACACTTTTGAGCATTTTTAAGGAAAGAGGCCCTGCATTAGAAGCTGGACTAGGAGATGTAGCCCAAGAGAGGGGTGAAATCATTTATTATGCTTTGTGTTATGTGTTTTAGATATGCTTATTTGTCTCTGTTTGGCTGTAAAATTTGGTTAAAAATTACTTTTTTTATGTGTTTAGTAAACTGATCCTCTACCCAAAACACATATAAATTTAACTTGCAAATTGTTAAAAATCTTCAAGTTTACACATTCAGATCAGCTGCACCTTTCCAATTAAGGGTTAGTGTTTATTCCACAAGTGTCTATTGATGTATGGTGGATGAAGGATCCTCTACAAGTATTATATCCTCCTCAACTTAGAAATATTTTGGTTATCTAAAGTTGTTGGTAGTTGATAGTCAATTTTTATCTAATGATAGAAGACCTGGTGAATATATGGGTGTTCTTCCTCAATTGCCTATTACTTTAGGTGGGAAGATTGTCTTAATTGATATGGTGGTGGTTGATCGCTCTTTAGACTTTAAGATGCTACTTGGGCATGATTATGTCTATGCTATGAATGTTGTGATGTCTTCTCTCTTTCGAGTGATGCATTTTCCTCACAATGGAAATATTATCACCATTGATTAGCTTGAATCTGATAATCACCATCCTAATTTGAACTTAGTGTAAAATACCCCTTGGTATGTTCCAAGTGTTCAAGTAGAATTTTCCCCACCACATGTGAACTATGTAGCATTATATCCTCAATTCTCAATTGGTTTCGACAAGGATCCTTTGAATTATTATTTTTATTCTCAAGACTTGGTCCCAACAGTTGATCAAGTGATTTCTCCTGTGGGGGCATGGGACCACTTACTTCCCTCTATTGATCCTTCTAGTTCTCATGATTTCTTGGATGTTGAGTTGCCTTCGCAGGAGGAACTTTTTGGAGCCATGAGTGTTAGCTACCAAAGGAGTCCTTGGACTGAGTGTCGTAAGGGACTTATCCTGAAGAACTATTAAATGTAAGCCAGAAACCTGCATGGTTCTCTGTACCATATTGTGTATATATATATATGGTACGCATTTTCAAGTTTTGTATTTTGTAACACAATATTTTATCTGAAGTTTATATATGGGATGTATTAAATTCTTTCCTAGTGATCCTAAGTATGTTTATAGAACTTTGAAGACTTCTCCTTTAGGTATTTTCATGGTTGATCCGCTCTAACAGGTATTGGTCCTCGAAACTGGCATATATGTTAGGTTATCCACCTGAATTGCGCATTATCAGTTTCCTTTTTTGTTTTATCCTTAGGATCAACCCCACCAAGATGTGACATGTAACCTTCTCGCTTCTTAGAAATTTCGTAATGAACCATAAATTCATTAGCCTTTGTGACTTGACACCCATTTTTTCCCTGTGGCGAGAGCATCCCTTGAGTTTCAATGACCAGCATCTGCCACCTTACATTAAGCATAGGATTTTTTAAATCCCAGGAACTAGTGCAATTTCCCTTGACACTCATTCTCTCCATTATAATATAGGCATTCTTTTATTCTTTTTCAGGATTTAAATATGAAAAAGGAAAAAAAAATCAAATATTCCAAAAAAAAGAGCGGGAACGGGATAATTTCTTCAACATTTGATGGAAGCAAGATTCAGTCATGTCTCCCTTGAATAAAGCACCTAAAATGAGTCTTTCCTCCTTCGGGATGGGATTTAGTCTGGCTTTAGTGAAGCCATAGCCTTGTTCTTGAGTCAGTCCCCCTCTGGTTGGTTATCTCTTCCAATCATATGGAGATTTTGTTAATGCATCCTACATTGCAAAATTATATAAAGTTATCTTATAATGCCATAAAGTCACATCACATTGTGCTTTTGTTCAAGGGAAGTAAACTTGTTGTCAGTCATTCTTCTGTATCTCCCAATTCATTTTGATCAACCATACCCAGTCTGTCAAGTTATTATTAATATCACATTAGCTGCATGGTCCTTCACTCGTGTTGGTTAAGAAGGTCCCAATTGACTTCTTACTGGCGGGTCTACTCTTATCGACTTCGACAAATTTCTATGAGAGTAGACCTAGAGTCACACCCTGACCCCATTTACATCATTGACAGGTGACCTTGTGCTCAACATCGATAATTATTATGGGTATTTGACTGAGTGGTTTCCCTTGTGTTTGACATCAACTTACATTATCACACATTTGGATTCGTGTAGTACCTTGGTTTTCATTTAACCCATTTAATGGATTTCGCGCATGTGTTTCAACTTTCATATTGGTTGGTTCAGAGGATTTCTATCGTGCACTAGCCACATATTGTGTACGTCGAAAATATACTTCGGAATGGTTACTTCATCTCTCTTTGTCCAAGTTCTTCCAAAATATTAGCCTGCGGGTTACACTTGTGCTGGTTGATGTAGGATTCCTTAATGTCTTCCTTCCAGCAGATATTTTCCCATCAACTTCAACTCATTGCTATGGGAATGAGGTATAGATTCCTTCTTTCAGTACCTTAGGGTTTGTAGTCATCAGTGGAAAACTCACTCACTATCAATAGTGAGAATATATCAACGTCTCCTTATTGGTAGATTCTTTCAAGTGTTCGAATTCAATGCATTTATTTGCACTTGTTAGATTGTACTGGGTACCTTGACACTCATTATCATTATTGGTGAGTTGTCTTGCATTTTTTAATAGTATACATCAATGACCGGTAATCAAATGATTTTTCGCATGTTCGACTTCAACTCATTTATTCCCACAGTGTAGAAATGTATCATCTCCGGTCAGTGAAGACCTCGGGTTGTGTCAGCATTTTGGTTCACTTGACAGCTCCTTCAGTTTTTTACCAATTACACCTCCCACCTTTATATGTTGCAATCCTTCACAACAACATCTTATATGTTGGCAACTGAGTTTATGCAGTACCATTATTCCACCTATATGACTTGATACTTTTTTTAGGATTAGTTATGCGGGATCATTGATCAAATAATTTTCTAGCATCGTTATCCTTCTATCTGTGATATTGAAACATAGCTTTGATGTGTTCCTTCGCAGCTATGATATAATGATCCATTATGTATTCTACAACTCCTTTTGTTCACTTATGTATGCATTTTGGATCCATTTTATACTTGATCAACAGACATGCTTTATTACTTCTCAGCATGGGTATGCCCGCCTTAGAAATGAGTATTCTTTCTGACCCCTTCCATAGGTATTCGATGAGATAGAATCTGGTGATCTCCTCTTGGGTTCTCAGATGACTCCTCTTTCTATACTTAATATATTTAAGCCATCATGTACCCCTTCTGACCTCAGATATTAGGGAGCATCTATTATAGCATCATTTAGCACTCTTGTAGACTTTATGTTTTTTTATGGCTTTGGGTAGCCCTTTTCCCATGCAAACTTGATCTTATATTAAAAAATTCTATTTCAAATTCTATACATGACTCTGCCCCACACTAAATCACGTACATATGCAGGTACTATATTTATGCACCCACGTATACCTTTTAAAATATGAAAAATAATATAAAATGCTATTTTGCAGGTGGGGTTCACGGTTTTACTGAGAACCCGCCTACAGGAGCCCGTGGCACAACTAAATTAACTAAATTTAGGTGGTATATATACCCTTAGGTAGGCCTAAAAATAGAAGAGAAGGGAAATCAACATTATACCCATTTTTCTCCCAGATCAATTTTGTTTTTCCATGCCCCGTACACTCCCAGTCTCTAGGAAACCTCAGTTTTCTTTGTAGAGATTGATGGGCCTATAAATTAGACATAAATTAAGGCCCATGCATCTAATTTAACACATAAATTAAGGCATATGACCATACTTCAGCACATTAAACCTCTACTTTTGCATTAGATAATTTATTTTTAACTTAATATACTCATTAGGAAGGTTTATGAATAATTGAATATTTGTGCCTAATATTATTTATTTTTGTGGAATATTAAGAGAATATTGGGTAGATTATGAAGAGTTGGAGGAGGAGATAATTTAGGGACTTGTTATCTACTACTGGAGGATCAATAATAAATAATAAGTCAACAAGATATTATGGAATTATGGCACAAATTGTGGAACTCCAGTGATTGAAAAAAATCTAGGAATGTGTTCCACTAATCAAGGGAGCAGATCCACCAATCAAGGGAGCAGATCCACTAATCAAGGGATTTCTGTGGGGAAGGCTCTCTCCATCCATGGGGAATGATTCTTAATCATTTTGTATAAGTACCAAGTCAAATTTTCCTCTAGGGAATGATTGAGAAAATCTAGGAATGTGTTCCTGTCATTTAATGCAAATTCCTAGTATTGGGGACTAGATCCACTAATCAAGGGATTTTTGTGGGGAAAGCCTCCTCCATTCATGGGGAATGACTCTTAATCATTTTGTATAAATACCAAGTCGGATTTGCCTCTAGGGGGATATTTTCATTAGTGTTATTGTGGAGAGAGCTTGTATTTTTGCAGCTCCATTGTATTTCCTTGCAGGGATGTAATTCTATTGATGAAAATAATGAAGATTGGTGTCATATTCAGCTTCTAAATCTTGTTCTCCTCCATAGGTCTCTGAGTTTCCTTGGGCTTGGCCATCCTAGGAACCTCAAATCCCCTTTGTATCATTTTCTTTCCTTATGTTCACTGCTTATTCACATGCATCTCTAGTTTTTATTTCTTTCTACTTCTGCATTTAGTATTAATGATTTCTTGTTGTAGGATTTGAGTTAAATGGTTGATGTAATTTATTTTGCAGGATCAAAAGCACTATTTCATCCTTGGAAAATCTTTGGAATTTCATAATAATCATTGAGTTGCTTGGATTAGTCTTCTTATTCCCAAATCTAGATTGTTGGGCCTCCTTTTTAGAGAAGAACATTAAATTTCTGCTATTTTTTAGAGCATGCTAACGAGCTTCAATCAAATTAACTCCACTTGCATCAGATCAAAAAAATATTCTAGTTCATAACAAAAATTACCCCATTGCATTTGTACTTGATTTGGTTATGCATTTTTTAGATTTACTAGCTCACTAGTTCTCGAATTTCTAGATTTTCGACTAGTAATGTTTTTTATATTTTTTTGCATGGGTTAACAGAGGTATTTTTGAGTGATTCCACTTGGAATGGGGACCTAAGACATCCTAGTTAATTCCAAAAATTGTCCCATCCAATTTAGATTTGTTTTTCTTGGTCATTCGATGAATTATTGTAAATTTGTACATCCTGTAGGAAATCAGGGGATCCTCTAGGAAATCATTGTAGCATCCTGTAGGAAAGCCTGTTTTGAGGCCGAATTGAGTAAAAAGCCTCTAGTAAGCTAGAAAAGGGTCCCTAATTGTCTCCCAAACCTTCTGACCCTTCACCATCATCTCCAAGCCACCTACCTGTTGTGCTATACAACAACCCCCCATTTCATAAAATCTTACTTTAGAAAATTATAATATGAAATGGGTCCCTTTTAGATTAAATTGGTATTAATCCATCACTCTTCTAAAAGTTCGGAAATAAAAAAAACATTTTAAAACCTTTTTGAAATAATCGGTCTTAAAAATAAAACGAATAATTCTTTATTATTGTGATAAAGCGATCGCAAGATCGCATATTGTAACAACAAAGGATGCATAACTATGACCCATTGATTTTCCCCGATGCAACAAGAGCGAGTAGCCAACGGATATCGGGAAAACAAATAATAAAAGGCCCCTCCCCTTTGCTCCGATGTGATATCGCAATCGGAAATCAGGGAATGCGATATGAATGTAACGAACTCTCCTCTTTAAAACTATCGATGCAAGTCAAGCGATATCGCTATCGGCGATCGGGGATTCCATAAAACTTAAATAAAATTGCCCAAGGTTTCCTCCGATTGCCGATTGCGATGAACCCAAACGCGACTTTCGAAAAGGATTGATATGATTTCACTATATTATATTAATTATCATTGAAAGCCTTTTCTCTTCCCAATAGTGATTCGCTCGCGTCCAAACCGCCAAAAAATCAACTCCACACTTAAACTATTATTCGGCAAGTAAAGGATATAATGAGCATTTAAATGATTGACAGGTTTTGACGGCCAATTAATGAGCAGTTATGCCTAAATCCCTTCAGAGATTGTATCCGCGGGAGCCTTATGATAAATCTTCCATTATTCATTGATTGACACAATTCCCCCATACTTGGTTTTCGCCATCTATTCTTCGCATTACGTTCATTTTTCTCTTGTGCAGAGTTTTTTTCCGCAGTAACGATTCCAGACCAAATGGGGAAGAAATCTAAGAAGTCTGGAACGACTTCAGCTTCTATGGTAACAGGAAAACATGCCACTGATCCGAGACCAAGCAAAAAGGGATTAATCTCAGATACCACATGTCTCGGCCTTGGCAGCACTACTTGGCAAAATATTTACAACCTGGTTGAAGCCGAGGAACCTTAGCAAACATCGGTACAAGCTACAGCAGGTTCAAGCCGGAAATCTGAAGCTACTTTAAAATATTTGGTTGATCCCTACCTACACAGGATAGCAGCTCGAGAGCAAATTCTTCCGTATACGGATGTGGTGAGATGGGCAATTGAGGAAATTCCAATTATGGACAAAACATTTTGCACTATTGATGGGAGAGTATTCGGTTCATTTCAGCCCAATGATTTCAGACAAATGTACCATTTTCCCCAACCAGAGAAGAAGTACAATAAAGCATTTCTAGAGAAGTTTCAAGATGAGAAGAAAACTGAGTCAGGGCCTATACAAGAATGGAGACAGAACCCGGCGAAACACAAACATGAGTCTTTAGGTAAGTACTCCGTCGACTCCCTATGCTCTCCTTATTGTTATGCTGGAGTCATGATGTGTCGATTGTGGGGATCGCATGATTCTTCAAAATTTTCCATAGAGATGGTACCTTTGATGGAAGCAGCATGTAATAGTGAAATCATGTAATAGTGATAGGTTCATCCCTCCATTTTATTTTAGTGCCTATATTTTGGATACCCTCTGTTTTAATTCTAAGTTTCCTGTGTTAGGGTGGAGATGGACTCCACAGGACCCTATGCCTATTCATATCTACCACCAGAAATTATGGAAAGCTCATTATAAACACCATTTATACCAAGTTTGCAATGGATTCATGCTACCTATTTACTATGCAATTTTTGATAAACCTGCCCCTAAGATCTCCTCTCAGGCAGAGATTGACTTGACAGCCTTAGGAACTTGGTTTGGAGAAGAAAAATTCACTTATGTAAGAGTTTTTGGCAGTCAGCCCAGGCCTCATGTCCTCCCCTTGTACATACCAGACAAGCTATTAGCTCGCAAAATAGCATATCAGCTTACAACTGCATCAGCCACAAAAACACTCAGAAATTCAAAGAAGCAAGTTTGGCCTCCTTTTCCTCTAAGGTGTGGCGTCTATACTCTGCATGATTATAAACATGCAGAGAAAGAGGCAGAAAAAATTAACATCCTAAGTCTCGCCACTCTACCTAATAGACGTTTCGACCCGAAGAAAGTCATCTATAATGCTCTAGATCAAGCCAAGCTCACTAAATTTGAACATAAGGAAGATGAGTTTGATGACTTGTTCTCCTCCACCGAGTCAATATTCCAGGTGTAGCAGCTAGCTAGAATGAGATACCATGATGACGGGTTAGTAGAATTTAAGAAACTTAGAGAGCAGAGGTTGCAAACTCTGCCTCTAGATTTGTTAGCTACTACCCCGATGATACAATCAAGCGAGCCTGAGCAGCAGCTTACCAGCGATCCTCCTGCTACATCCGAAATTTATGAAGAAGTCCAAAGAAGAGAGCAGGAGGAACTCCGGAGGTTAGAACAGGAAGAGGCACAGAGGAAAGAACAAGAAGAGGCAAAGAGGAAAGAACAAGAGGCACAGAGAAAAAACAAAGAGGAAGCAGAAAAGAAAGAACAGGAGAGAATACGGGAAGAAGAACAGAAAAAGCAGCAGGAGCAGAGCAGCAAGGAGGTGAGTGTTGATACTCAAGTGGACCCAAGATTGCTCGAGGAATGGCAACAATTTAATACAATTATAAGCAATCTGGAGAGCTCAATGGAAGCCGAAACATCCAAAGCTGCCGATACACAAGATACAGCATCAAAGGAGGTTCCAAGCAAAGGAACCAGCAGTCTACCCCCAACTACAGTAGTAGAAATAATTCCGAAGAATCCTTCTGATCAAATTATTTTGCAGGTGGAGGACATTCCTCCACTGGATGTTTTCTATAGCCCAAAACACAGGGATGTAATAAAGCGACAGCGGAAAAGGAGAAGGATTGATCAACCTTCTCTATTCCCTGAACAAACAATAACAGCGAATGTGGTATGGAGAGAAGAATTCGACCCCTTCGATGACCTGACAAAGTTATCTCAATATGCCGGTGCCTATTCGGCAGCCACCATGGATAAGGCATCGAAGGTAAGCAATTTGTTAAAAGAAAAGGATCAAGCAATCGCTTCACTACAAGCACAGATATCAGAGGAACAGCAAAAGTCAGAACAATTACAACAGAAACTGTCCACACAGCAACAGTTAAATAACCAGCTCAACAAACAGTTGCATGAAGAGAAACAGAGGATCGATTTGGGAGCGATTCAGAGACAGAAGGAATTATCAGAGGCATTATCAAAGTTGAAGGTGATGAATGAACAAATGGAAAAGACAAAAGAAGAGAAAATTGCTCAATTATCAGCTCAAGTAGAGAGGTTCAAGAGTCTTCCCCAGCCTGCCGAGTTCAGAGCAGAGGCAATGCAGATTAACAAGGCGTTAATAACACAAATAAGATTTTTATGTCATGAAATTGCCCAAGTTGAACCTCTGTGCGACATAACAACATCTATAATAGGCAAATCAGTTGATGCCAGGCAGGATCTAGAGCAAGCCGACGACACTTTGACAGATTTTCTTACTTGGCAGGACTCTAATGAGGGACAGGTAGCAAACTTGCCCAAAATTTTAGAATCCCATAAAGAAATCCTATTCACGGAGTGGCAGTCCCAATTAATGAAAGCAGAGAGAGTTGTTTCTAGATGCAAGTTATCTACGAGCAATTTAATTGACTTGATCAATAATACTCTCTATTTATCTAACATGATTTCTCAATGTACACCAGGTAAACTATTATCAGCCAAGACATTGGAGCAGTCATGTAACCAAGAACTAGAAAAGAATGGGAGGTTGATCTCAGGAATTAAAATTTTAACTTGGGACACCTATTGGTTGTTCCTAGTAAAACCATACAGTCAGAGAGCCACCCTCAAATGCTTGACGGATGCAATCGGGTGTATCATTCTCGATATACATGATGCCACCTATGCTGCTCAAATCAATTCTCGTCTCATCTGCCCTCAAGAAGTGGAGCCAATGCTGGCAATATGCCAACTCAGGACAAAGGGCAAACAGCCAGAAGGATGAATCAT
>APFE030796681.1:14727-85064 GCA_000404065.3 Pinus taeda | reverse complement strand
GAAGAGTTCCGGGAACTGCACTAAGCGTTCCAGTGTTGGTGGTCATCCTTAAACCACCGCCCTTTATACCAACATTTCATAGAGCACATTCAGCCTAGTGCTGCCATGCATTTCTTGCAGATTTTGTATTACAGCTCTCTTCTTGGACTGATACATAACCCTTCGGATTAAGGGGGGGAATGTTGGACACCTAATCCTAAATGGGTTAGTGTGGAAGTCGAATGGACAAAAGTAATCTAAGAGACCTTGGGATGTGAATCCCAACGGTCACATAATGTACTATAAATGTATATCATTTGTCAATAAAAATTGTACTGCATGTTTTATCTTTCATATCTCTCTTGTTGTCCATGTTAACAATATGGTACTATTATCTATGTCTGAATTTATTCCTTTTATGTGAATTGTTGTTTGGTCATTTTTGCTATTATTGAATATGTGAATGTGTTTTAACAGTAAACTTTATACTTTCCACTATTGATGTTTACCAGTTTGCTATTCTCTCAAATCATGCCATGTATCAGTTAATATAAAAGAAAGTGTAAAATCATTGTTTTATCATTTACTTCGTTCAAACTATTTGAATGAAAAGCAATTATCATTTAAATGAAATGTCTTTGTTTATTGAATAGTGTCATCCTATGATGCCTCTCAGCAAACCAGATTATAAGCCATTGCAACTTAAGAATAGAAGCTTCCGGATAAATAGTCATTTACGGCGTTTTCGCTCATAGAATAAGTCCTCCATTTATTATCACTTATTAGAAAACCAATCATTCATCCACCCCCTTTTATTCATTACTGGGAAATTGGTCCCATTATATCCAGTCGGAGCCACCATCCCAAACGGAAAAGGAGCTGTATTAAGGTCCGGACCGGGTGGTTATCCCAGATGTTGATGTAACGATTTTCAGGGCATCAACATTTCTGGCGCTAGAAGGAGGGCCATCCGCTATGAATGGCGAGTAAGTCAAAACCTACAGACCATTCACAGAGTAAATCACCCTCCACCTCTCCTCGGACCTCTCGTTTGCACTCTGAAATACCAGTATCCAGGCGAGAAGAAGAAGGATCAACTACCACTGCTCAACCCCATCATACTTCAGAATGTTTAAGTCCAGAGTCCCTTGAAGTTCATTCTATCATCCACAAACTTCAAGGCTTCTCCATTTCACCTCCTAGATCTGAAGTATCTCAATGCAGTGAGACTTCGCAATTCCACCTACCTCATCATCTCACCAGACTTCAAAGCGAAAAACTCGGTATTGAACCACCTGAGTTGGCTTTACCCCAAAGGAAAAGGATTAAAAAGAACACTGAAGGTTCTGGTAGTGAGACCTTTTCTCCATCATCTTCCATCTCATCATCTCCAGTGCGAAGTCAAACACCCACTTCACCATTACATATTATTGTTCACCAGGGGAATTCACCTTCAACATCACAATCTTTTCAGTCTTCATTTCCACCTCCTCCCCAAACACCTGGAACACCACAGGCAATCGTTGGTACTCCCAAAATGGCTCAGAACCCATGGAGAAGTCCTGGTGTAGTCACTATGCCTACGTCTTTACATCCGTTACCTGATTATCCTGAGAAATGGTTACCAAAGTTTAATCCAGATGCTGGAACATTAGCTGAGGAACACATAAATAATTTCATGTTGTCAGTTAATCTGAAGGGAGTAACAGAAGAAGATGTTGTAGTTAGACTTTTCCCCTACACATTACAAGGATCAGCTGGGTCTTGGTATTTTTCCTTGCCCTCTGGATCCATTACCAGTTGGAATACCCTTCAGGAACAGTTTCTTACCAAATACGGCAATGATAGATCCTTGGCCACACTCATTAATGACATTTCAAATCTAAGGATCGAGTCAAGAGAACCAATTAAGGAGTTTAACTCCCGATTTAACAAACTCTTGAATAAAATCCCTACCGATGACAAGCCAAGTGAAAAAATTAGAAGCGAGTGGTACATTACAGCCTTACCTTCAAATATAGCCATTTTTGTAGATAGGGCTGGAAAACCTACATTGGCCGAAAACATGAAAGAAGCCCTTGCTGTCGAAAAACGTATAATCGCTTTGGAAAAGAAAGCTGCTCTCAAGGACAAGAAATCCAAAAAAGTGTCTTTCAAGGATGATTCAAAGAAGAAAATCACCAAAGATCCATACGATATGGAGGGCCTTCAAAAAGTCCTCAAAACAATGTCAAATGAAATGGTTGAAATTAAAAAGCAAGTAGCAGAGACCTCAACAAAGAAGCCTTATAGGAATTTTAAGAAACCTGAGTCAAAGCCTCCAAATGTTATATCCAATGCAAATTCAGATCCTGAGGAAGAAGAAGAAGAAGAAACAATTGCACCATCCGACAAATTCGAAGAAGAGGAAGTCATTGAATGCCATGGAATGTGGGACTTCATATTGCCTAACTCCGATACCGAAACTGAACAAGAAGCCTTTCCTGTGACTACTAGGAGCAAAAGTGTCCCTGAACCTGTCCAGGCAAGTTCAAACAAAAGGAGTACAGGTACCAATACTACAAAAGAAAAGGTACCCACAAGGAAGCCAGCTGCAACAGTACCTCAAAATCAACCATCATCCTCCAATATACCTACGTCATCTAAGACGTTGGTAGTATCGGATTCAATGGATTACAATATTGTTGATGATATGAAAAATACTAAGGCAAACATCACCATGTTTGAACTCAGCAAATTAAAACATCAACAAAAATTGCTTCTAAAAGAACTTAATGCAGTTCCTTCTTCACCTCTTCTACTAAAGCTGCAAGTGATTCAGGACAACCACCTTCTGGTAGAGTTGAGGCTACTGATACGATTCTAATTGGAGACAGATCAAATTCCCATACCCCTCCTTTCCTCTTAACGTACGAAATCTACAATCGAAATCTACATAACTACTTGATTGACTCTGGGGCATCATCCAATATAATGCCAGCTTCAGTTTGTTCTAAATTGAACATAGAACCCCAAAAGTCCTCAATTCACATTGTGTAGTTAGATAGAACCAAAGTCCAGGTTTTAGGGGAAATAAACTCTGTTACTATCAGGTTATCGGCTGATCCACGAGTGGTTCAAAGAATTGATATCTTAATCGCTGATATACCTGAGTTTTATGGTTTAATCTTGAGCAGGGATTGGTCTGAAAAGCTCCATGGGTACATTTCTACCGATTGGTCTCATATGTGGCTGCCCTATAAGGGAAAGCCAAATCAAATAAAAATCGATCGAGAGAAACACATGACCCATATTGTTACAGAGTTCGAACAGGAGAATCAACCAGTTGCATTTAACAATAACATTTTGGGAAACTATTCTTCTGAATCATTCTTTGGCAATTATATTGCCCAACAATCTCCTTTCTCGGTAAACAATTTCACATCACAAATCAAAAAAATTTCACAAACTGATAGATCAAGATGTGTTAATGTTACTGAGAATCTTGTAAATAAAAATGTTGATAATTCTTTATTTTGGTCTTTATATTTTGACGGTTCAAAATCTAGTGAAGGATTAGGAGCAGGGTGTATTTTAGTCAGCCCTGAGGGAGAAAAAACAATGCTTTCTTGTAGATTGGAATTTGAATGCACGAATAATACAGCTGAGTATGAGGCCTTGGTGCAAGGATTATACAAAGCTATCGGCCTAAAAGTTCAATATTTAAAAGTGTTTGGCGATTCAGAGATTTTCATAAAACAAGTTCGAAATACAATCCATTGTCTCTCTAATCACCTCAAACACTATCAGTCTTTAGTCCAGGAACTTTAATCTCATTTCTTAGCATTCAATATTTCACCTATTCCCAAATCCCAGAATGCAGCAGCTGACCTGTTGGCCAATGTTGCTTATAAACTCCTACCTTCTAAAGATTATAGTCTAGATAGATTTTCAGTAGAGTTGATCTTTAGGCCATCAATTCCTGACAATATCACCAATTGGCGAGTATTCAACCACGATGAAGACATTCTACATTTCTTAACTTCCGACAAATCCTACAACGATCAGATCATTGATGAAAGTGATCATGATCTTCAGATGAAAGAAAAGCATGAGGAAAACTCAATACCAAGACCTGTGGTTAAACTTGAAGATCTCTATGACATTAAAGACAGGTTCAACATGTAAAACCAATTCAAAAATCCAAAGTTCTACCTTAAGGTTTGAATTGATAAATCTTGGTACTGAGCAGAACCCTCAAAATATCAATTTAGGATTAGGACTTTCTGAACAGGAAAGAACAGCATTTATTAGATTATTAAGAAAAAATAAACATGTCTTCGCTTGGAAGTATGATGATTTAAAAACATATGATACATCTATCATATAGCATACCATTCCAATGCTACCTGAACAAAAACCAGCTCAACAAAAATTGAGGAAAATACATCCAAACTTAGAGAGTCAGATAAAATCAGAACTCAATAAACTCTTAAAAGCAAATATTATTTTTCATGTTCGGCACTCAAACTGGGTCTCCAACATGGTGCATGTTAGGAAGAAAAATGGTGACATCAGGATTTGTATAGATTTCAGAAATCTGAATAAGGCAAGTCAAAAAGATAATTTCCCATTACCTACCATGAATCAAATACTCCATTCAGTATCAGGTTCTGAACTAATGTCCTTTCTAGACGGTTTTTCAGGATACAACCAAGTCCTAGTCCATCCTGATGATAGACTCAAAACTACTTTCAGAACAAAATGGGGAACTTACGCCTATCAGAAAATGCCTTTTGGACTTATTAACGCAGGAGCTACATTCCAAAGAGTAATGGATATAGCCTTCAAAGGATTGATCAACAAAACAGTAGTCGTCTATTTAGATGATATTACTGTATTTTCTAAAAAGAGATCCAACCATTTACATGATTTGAATCAAATCTTTGAACGTTGTAGAAGGTATGGTATTTCACTTAATCCCAAAAAATCCTTCTTTCTCTAAATCAAGGAAAGCTCTTGGGCTTTATTGTTTCCAAAGATGGTATTTATATTGATCCCGACAGGATTAAAGAAATTTCTGAAATCCCATTTCCTCATAACAAAAAATCTATGCAGTCATTTTTAGGTCAGATCAACTTTGCCAAAAGATTTGTTCCCGATTTTTCTCATATCATTTTACCATTACAAACCATGATTAAGAAAAATTCAGTGTTTAGATGGGGGTCTGTGGAAAAAGAAACATTTGATTTAATCAAGCAACCGATAATCAATGCCCCCGCTTTAAACACTCCCAATTTTTCTAATCATTTCACATTGTAAACTATCGCGTCCGATTTATCTTATGCAGCGGTACTTACTCAAATCAATGATCACAACTTGGAAGCACCGATTTCATTCTTTAGTTCAAATTTTCAGGGTGCAGAACTAAATTATTCCGAAGTTGAAAAACAAGCATTTGCTGTGTATAAAGCCATTAAACACTACAGGCCCTTCCTTCTAAAATCCCATACAAAAGTAATAGTTCCTTTTTCTGCAGTAAAGCAATTACTGATCGAAAGACAATTAGGTGAAAAAAGGGAAAATTGGGTTACAACACTTCAAGAATATGACTTGGAAATCAAGCCAACAAAGATTGTTAGAGGCCAAGGTTTTTGCAGGTTATTAGCAAGAGCATCCAACATTCCGGAATCAGGTGATACAGATCATATTGAAGAAATCAACCAGACAAGTATTACCGATTCTGAATCTCAATATGTAGATTTAATCTTTTATTTGAAAAATGGGCATGCACCTCCTAATCTTTCTTATAAAAACAAATAGGCTATTAGATTAAAGTCAAAAAACTTTGTTATCATTAATGATGTGCTTTTTAGCCAAAACTATGATTCAATTTTATTAAGATGCCTAGAGAAACCTGAAGCACAAAAGGCTTTGCAGGAGCTACACAATGGACCAGCTGGAGGACATTTTGGAGCTGACACAATAGCTCATAAAATCATCCATGCTGGATATTACTAGCCCACCTTATTCAGAGATACCCATGAGTATGTAAGGAAATGCCGAAGTTGTCAAGTCTCCAGTGGAAGACAAAGGAAACCAGCTTTTCCTTTGCAACCAGTTAATATCGATCAACCTTTTGAACAATGGGGACTAGACATCATTGGGGACATAACTCCACAATCCTCCAAACAACATAAGTATATCCTTACTGCTACTGATTACTTTACTAAGTGGGTTGAAACAATTCCATTAAAGACAACAAACTCCGAAGGAATTATAGAATTCATAGACCAGTTCATCATTACCAGGTTTGGTGTCCCAAATGCTCTTGTTTTTGATAATGCATCTTATTTCTCTCGAAATGCCATGTTTGAGTTTGCTATCAAAAGAGGATTTAAATTGAAATATTCTGCAAATTACTATCCCCAGGGTAATGGTCTGGCAGAATCTACCAAGAAAAATCTACTCAAAATCATTAAGCAAACTATCGAACAAAATCATAAAAACTGGCACAAATCTTTAGTATTCACACTATGGGCTGATAGAATAACGCAGAAGGCCTCTATAGGTACTTCCCCATTCAACCTTGTCTACAGGAAAGAAGCAGTACTACCAACCAATTTAGCGCTTCCTTCTCTAGCCCTAGTTCAGTTTATTGAAGAAAGACCCTCTTCTTCTATCCAACTCAAACATGATTAGATTTTAAAATTAGAAGAAGAAAGAGAAAAGGCCAAAATTACCCATGATAAACATCAGCAGATAATCAAGTTATCATTTGATTCAGCTTCTTCTAGTTCTAAATAGTTGCAGGTTGGTGATCTTGTTCTAAAATGGGACAAAGCACATGAAGATAAGGGTAAACACACCAAATTCCAAAAGATGTGGCTTGGACCGTTTCAGATCAGCGAGAAGGTAGGCCATTGAACATTCATATTACAAGATCTATCAGGAAAGAGGGATACTCTTCCTGTTAATGGCCTCATCTTAAAGAAATTCTTCAATTGAGGAGGTAACCCCTTCTCTTTTAAATTCAGTAGGATTAGCAATATTTAGGATCATTAGGAAATAAGGTTGTAAAATAGTTTCTATTGGCCTTCGCTATAGTGAAATGTTGCTCGGAAGAAGTATTTTTAATATTTACTTTTGTAAAATAGACATCTTAGAAAAGAGGAAGAATTTCTAGGAAATTAGGTATATTAACATTCTGAAAATCCCAATTTGCTTTTGTAAAAATCCTCTCAAGATTTAGAACTACTGTAAATCATTTTAATGTTTTCAAAATGGCCACAAAAAAGGTTATCAATATCAAAACAGAGACTGATTCAATCTTAGCATCCTCAACTCTTACCTTGTCATCCATCTTCTCTTAAGGAGAAAATTGTTCATCCCATTCATCCAAGTTTATGATTACTCAGAGTGTAATTCTAAAATATCTGATATAAAGATAAGGGGTCTTATTACAAGCCTGCTTACCATGATCATTGGGAAATAGTGTAATCGACATTACCAACACTGCATACCAAAACAGGGTAATGGCTTATAAGCATAAGACAAGGGGTCTCATCACGAGCCAGCTTGTTCGATTAGAATACAACCAGTGAATGGCATTGTCAAATCAGCTGGCAACCAAACCAGGACAATGGCCTTTTATCTTACAAAAAATAGAAAAGAAAATAAATACAAAATATGTAAACATGTTTTGAATTCATTCTTTTAATCATACTCTGAGATGGAGGGATCGTGAACAATCAAATGGTTAAAAGGTATCCCTGTCGAAACTATGAACGTTTGCTGGTAGCAGAGGCTCTACCTGTGACAAAGGAGTCAACCAAAATGGCTAAGTTGGAAAGGTGTTTTGTTTTATCATTATCAATCAATAAAGGCCAATTTAAAACTTAGAATGTATTTAGTTTTAACAAGAGAAAGAAATTAACAAAAACATGTCTTTATTATATTTAGAATGTATGTATACTTAGTTATATTAGAACTTTCCTTTTTGACAAGGTATCTATGTAAAGAAAGTTCAAAAAATTTCAATAACTTTTTCAGAGATAATTGTTTCTTCCAGTGAATCACCAATTTTTGTGCTATACAACAACCACCCATTTCAATAAATCCTACTTTAGAAAATTATAAATTGAAATGGGTCCCTTTTAATTTAAAATTGGTATTAATCCACCACTTTTCTAAAGGTTCCGAAATAAAAGAAATAGCTTCAAGCCCTTTGAAATAATTGGTCTTTTAAAATAAAAGGAATAATCCTTTATTATTGCGATAAAGCGATCACAAGATCACATATCGCAATAACAAAAGGATGCATAAACCATGACCCATTGATTTTCCCCGATGCGATAAAAGCCAAATAGCTGATGGATAATCGGGAAAACAAATAATAAAAGGCCCTTCCCCTTTGCGCCGATGCGATATCGCAATCGGTGATCAGGGAATGTGACACGAACATAACAAGCTCTCCTCATTCAAACTCCCGATGCGAGTCTAGCGATATCGCATATCGGCGATCATGGATTTCATAAGACTCAAATGAAATTACCCAAGCCTTCCTCCGATTGCTGATTGCGATGAACCCAAAAGCCCGATTTTCGAAAAAGATCAATATGATTTCACTATATTATGTATTAATTATCATTGAAAGCCTTTTCTCTTCCTGATAGAGATTCGCTTGCGTCTAACCGCCAAAAAATCAATTCCACGCTTAAATCCATTATTCGGCAAATAAAGGATATAACGAGCAATTAAGTGATTGACAGGTTTTAACGGAAATTAATACGCAGTCATGCCTAAATCCTTTCAGAGATTGCATCCACGGGAACCTTATGATAAATCATCCATTTCCCATTGATTGACACAATTTCCTCATATTTGGTTTTAGTTATCTATTCTCTGCATTACGTCTATCTTTCTCTTGCGCAGAGTTTTTTCCGCAGTAACTATGGGAAAGAAATCTAAGAAGTCTGGAATGCCTTCGGCTCCTATGATAACAGGACATCATGCCACCGATCCAGGCCCAAGCAAGAAGGGATTAATCTCAGATACCACATGTCTCAGCCTTGGCAACACTACTTGGCAAAATATTTACAACCTGGTTGAAGCTGAGGAACCTGAGCAAACATCAGTACAAGCATCAATAGGTTCAAGCCGGAAATCCGATGCTACTTTGAAGGATTTGGTTGATTCCTACCTTCATAGGATAGCAACTAAAGAACAAATTCTTCCATATACGGATGTGGTGAGATGGGAAATCGAAGCAATTCCAATTAGGGACAGAAAATTCTGCATTATCGATGGAAGAATATTTGGTTCATTTCAGCCCAACGATTTCAAGCAAATGTACCACTTGCCCGAGCCAGAGAAGAAATATAATAAAGCATTTCTCGAGAAATTTTGAGATGAGAATGAGACCGAGTCAACACCTATAATAGAATGGAGGTAGAACCCGACGAAACACAAACATGAGTCTTCGGGTAAGTACTCCATCGACTCCTTATGTTCTCCTTATTGTTATGCTGGAGCCATGATGTGCCGACTATGGGGATTGCATGATTCTTCTAAGTTTTCTATAGAAATGGTTCCTTTGATAGAAGCAGCGTGTAATAGTGAAATTATGGATTGGGGGAATATATTATCGGATAAGTTGGCCACGACTATTCTTGAATTCAGAAATAAATCCCGTGTTACCGATAGGTTCATCCCTCCGTTCTATTTTAGTGCCTACATTTTGGATACCCTCTGTTTCAATTCCGAGTTTCCTATTTTAGGGTGGAGATGGACTCCACAGGACCCTATGCCTATTCATATTTACCACCGAAAGCTATGGAAAACTAATTATAAGCACCATTTATACCAAGTCTGCAATGGATTTATGCTACCTCTTTACTATGCAATTTTTTATAAACCTGCCCCTAAGATCTCCTCTCAGGCTGAAATTGACTTAACAGTCCTAGGAACCTGGTTTGGGGAAGAAACATTTACCTATGTCAGAGTTTTCAGTGGTCAGGCCAGACCTCATATCCTCCCATTATACATACCAGACAAGCTATTAGCTCGTGAAATAGCATATCAGCTTACAACTCCTTCAGCCATGAAAACTCTCAGAAATTCAAAAAAGCAAGTTTGGCCTCCTTTTCCTCTTAGGTGTGGCGTCTATACTCTGCATGATTACAAACATGCAGAGAAAGAGACAGAAAAAATTAACGTCTTAAGTCTCACCACTCTGCCCAGTAGACGCTTCGACCCGAAGAAAATCATCTATAACGCCCTGGATCAAGCCAAGCTTACCAAAGTTGAGCACAAGGAAGATGAGTTTGATGACCTGTTCTCCTCCGCCGAGTTAATCTTCCAGGTACAATAGCTAGCCAGGATGAGATATCGCGACGATGGGTTGGTAGAATTTAACAAACTTAGAGAACAGAGGTTGCAAACTATGCCTCTAGATTTGTTAGCTACTACCCTGACAGTTCAGTCAAGTGAGCCTGAGAAGCAGCTTACTAATGAACCTCCTGCTACATCCGCAACCTATGAAGAAGTCCAGAGAAGAGAGCAGGACGAACTGCGATGAATAAAACAGGAAGAGGCACTACGAAGAATAGAACAAGAAGAGGCAAAAAAGAAGCAACAGGAGAGAATAAGGGAAGAAGAACAAGAAAGGAAGCAGGAGCAGAGCAACAAAGAAATAAATGTGGATACTCAAGTGGATCCAAAATTGCTTGAAGAATGGCAACAAGTCAATACCATTATAGGCAATCTTAAAACTTCAACGGACGCCGAAACGTCCAAAGTTGCTGATATACAAGATACAACATCACATGAGGTTCCAAACAAAGGAACTAGCGGTCCACCCACAAGTACAGTAGTAAAAATAATTCCAAAAAACCTCTCCGATCAAATTGTTTTGCAAGTAGAGGACATTCCTCCACTAGATGTTTTATATAGCCCGAAGCGCAGGGCTATAATAAAACAACAGCGGAAAAGAAGAAGGATTGATCAACCTTCTATGTTCCCTAAACAAATAATAACAACAAATGTGGTATGGAGAGAAGAATTTGACCCCTCCGATGACCTAACCAAGTTATCTCAGTATGCTGGTGCCTATTCGGCAGCCACCATGGATAAGGCATCAGAGGTAAGTAATTTATTGAAGGAAAAGGATCAAATGATCGCTTCATTGCAAGCACAGTTATCGGCAGAGCAGCAGAAGTTAGAACAGCTACAATAGCAACTGTCCACACAACAACAATTAAACAACCAGCTAAATAAGCAGTTGCATGAAGAGAAGCAGAGGATTGATTCGGGAGCAATACAGAAACATAAGGAACTATCAGAGGCATTATTAAAGTTGAAGGCGATGAATGAATAGATGGCAAAGACAAAAGATGAGCAAATTGCTCAATTATCAGCTCAGGTAGAAAGGTTCAAGAGCCTTCCCCAGCCGACCGAGTTCAGAGCAGAGGCAATGCAAATCAACAAGGCATTAATAATGCAGATAAGATTGTTATGTCATGAAATCGCCCAAGTTGAACCTTTATGCGACATAACATCATCTATAATAGATAAGTCAATGGATGCCAGGCAGGATTTAGAGCAAGCCGAAGACACTTTGACAGATTTTCTTACATGACAGGACTCCAACGAGGGAAAGGCAGCAAACCTGCCCAAAATCTTAGAATCCCATAAGGAAATCCTATTCACAGAACGACAGTCCCAATTAATGAAAGCAGAGAGAGCTGTTTCCTGGAGCAAGTTATCTACGAGCAATTTAATTGACTTGATCAATAACACTCTCTATTTATCTAACATGATTTCTCAATGTACACCAGGTAAACTATTATCAACCAAGACATTGGAGCAGTCATGTAACCAAGAGCTTGAAAAGAACGGGAAATTAATCTCAGGGATTAAAAGTTTAACTTGGGACACCTATTGGTTGTTCCTAGTTAAACCATACAGTCAGAAAGCCGCCATCAAATGCCTGATGGATGAAATCGGGTGTATTATTCCTGATATACATGATGCCACCTATGCTGCTCAAATAAATTCTCGACTCAGCCGCCCTCAAGAAGTGGAGCCAATGCTGGCAATATGCCAACTCAGGACAAAGGGCAAACAGCCAAAAGAATGAAACATCGCTGCCTATTTCCAGATCACTGTGGGGAGGATATGTTAGGATCGGATTATATCAATTTAGTAGCATTTTAATTTTGTAGTTTGTTAGCTTAGTTTAGTATTTATAGACTCTTTCATGCATTTAGAAAGGGTCGTAAGTTTTTGTATATGACTTAAGCTTGAAGTTGCACTACTGTACTTCAAGCATATTCTTTTATGAAGACTGGACCAAATTTTTCCAAATTTTGACAATGAAGCTTTGATATGAATGTGCAATATTGCCTTTGTTTTAAAGCATTTCTGAATCGGAAGAAGGAATTTAAATTGCGATTGGCATAGGGGATAATTCGCAGTTCATATGGTACTATTATCTATGTCTGAATTTATTCCTTTTATGTGAATTTTTGTTTAGTCAATTATGATATTATTGAATATGTGAATGTATTTTAACAGTAAACTTTATGCTTTCCACTATTGGATGTTTATAGTTTGCTATTCTTTCAATCATGCATGTATCGGTAATATAAGAGAGAAGTGTAATATTGTTTTATCAATTACTTCGTTCAACTATTTGAACGAAGTAATTATCATTTAAATGAATGTCTCTGTTTATTGCTTAGTGTCATCTATATGCCTATCAGCAAACATAGATCATTAAATGTTACACTTAAAGAATAGAAGATACCCGGGATAAAATAGTCATTTATGTTTTCGTTCATAGAATAAGTCCTCCGTTTATTATCACTTATTTGAAAACCAATCATTCATTCATCCCCCGCTTTTTATTCACTATGGGAAACTGGTCCCATCATATCCAGTCGAAGCCACCATCCCAAACGGAAAAGGAGTTGTATTAAGGTCCGGACCGGGTGGTTATCCCCCGATGTTGATGTAACGATTTTCGGGGCATCAACACAATCCAAAGGATGAAATTCCCATACAAGCTTAGGTGACGTTTGAGCCATTTGAGAAGTGGGGCATGGACTTTGTGGGACCTATCAACCCCCCTTCCAAGCAGAAGCAGTACATCATTGTGTGCACCGACTACCTGACAAAGTGGGCAGAGACAAAAGCAATCAAGAAACAATAGAAGAAACAATAGTTGAGTTTTTGAGAGAAAACATATTCTAGAAGTTGGTTATAGACCAAGGTAGTCAATTCGCTTCCAGCCTGATCGAAGACCTGCTCACACATCATAAGATCAATGAAAGGGCTTCCACCCCTTACCATCCACAAGCCAATGGGCTAGTGGAGGTCACTAATAGAGCATTAGAAGGGACCCTAACCAAGGTAGTGAGCAGCAGCAGAAAAGACTAGGCATACAGATTAGTTGAGGCCACTTGGGCCTACAACACAACATGGAAGACCACCACCGGATTCACACCCTATGAACTGGTCTATGGGAAGAAGGCTTTGTTGTCAATAGGGTTTGAATTCAATAACCTAAGGATGGAAGCTTAGATGGACCTAGACCTTAGCCATGCACAGAAGGAAATATTACTTCAGCTCCATGGATTGGATGAATATAGATTGCAAGCCCTTCTCCATACAGAGGTAGTTCAACTTCAGAGAAAGATATGACATGAAAAAATATCAAGGAGAAGCAATTCCAAGAGGGAGATTGGGCACTACTCTATGATTCAAGATACAAATATTTCAAAGGAAAGCTGAGGAAAAGATGGCTGGGACCCTACACTATGGAGAAATGCAATGACAATGGTTTAGTTCTAATCAGAACCATTGATGATGAAGCCATCCCCATGGTTGTCAATGGACAACAATTCAAAGTCTACAAGAAACCCCTCTCCAAGCGAGAGTTTAATGAAGATTTAAATAAAAAAGTGATGGTAGTGGAGCATGTCTTAGCTTCCACTTCACCCACTCACTGAAGAAAAAAGAAAAAAGAAAAAATAAGAACTCAAGTGAAAACCTCCATGAGGCACTTGAGTCCCATCATTGGGTTGAAAACCTCTTCTAAGGCAACCCGGTGATGTCAAAAAAGAAAAAAGAGGAAAAATAATAAGATCCTTGGGTGAAAACCTCCCTTGGAGGCACCCAGGGCAGGAAATTAAGCTGAAAACCTCTCTGAGGCACCCCAGTTGTTTTCAAAAAAGAAAAAAAAAAAGAAGGGAAAATGAGTTTTTATTGCATTGCAGGTTTGTAGGAGGAATACAGGAAGTAGAAGAAGTTTCTAAGGGAACTCTGACATTCACACTAGCATCCATATCACCTTCTCCACACCTTCCTCCATCATATTTGGCATCTGTTTCACCCCAATGTACTTTTTTTTTCCAAAACTGTGTTTTCTACAGGAGGCTCTATGTTTTCTACAGGAGGCTCTTGTAGGAATTACAGAGAGCCAAAAATGTCCATAGAAGGTAGTTTGAGGGACCAGGAGAGCTTCATGAAGAACTTACCATCCCTCTTACCACCTTGAAGCCTTCTTGCCATCATTTCCAAGCCTGCATAACACCCCAAGCATCATTTGTTTTCCTGTGCAAGAAAAAAAAAGAAAAAAATAGTTTTCCAATATTGAAAAAAAAACAAAAATAAAAAAGGGAAAAGGCACCAACAACTTCACTTGAAGCCTACCTATTATCCCTCCATCATGAATGACACCTCTGGAATGATTCTCGAGCTCCAAGCATAGGGAAAAGCTAAAGTTTCAAGGGGAGAAGCAGCTACAAGAGCTTTTGTAGGAATTCCTGTAGCAGCTGATCCCATAGAAGTCCAACACCAACAGCAAAAGAGTGCACATCTCCAGGTTGAAGAGTCACATGCAGCTCAACTCCAACAAAAGAAGAACCTGCAAAAGTCCACAAGCACATATTAGCTAGCAGAGACAACATGCGTGGAAAATACACTCGGATCATAGGTAAGTAACTAAATCACTCCTTTATTTGCATTTGTGCAATTAGGAGTCATACGAAGGCAACGATATGGTTGAGATTGAATGAGGAAAAGGTGTCCAGTTAACTTGCCCACATTCATCTAGTTGACTCCACTCAGCCGAGATGTCACCCACACATGCACACAATCAACCCAAACATAAGATGCCAAGGACAAGTAGTGGGAGGAAGTGTGAACTCGATGCAATAATAGGGGATGATTATGATAAGGGGCCATGATGACCAAGCAGGTGGGGAACAACGGTTTGAATATGGCCAATGTACACCTTGCCAGCTCAACACTCATAACCGAAAATATCCGTAAAGGGTAATGAGCACTCCTCCCCGCACATTCTCACCACCTTTCCTTCATTCTCTCGCTGTAACTCAGCCAAAATAGTCTTTTTGTGCCCCCATAGCCTCGTAACCACCATCCTCCATCGATTTCCTCCATATTCTTGCTCTCTACGTTGTCTACAGGAGCACCTACAACAAACCTACAGGAGGGGCAATGAGCCATTTTGAAGGGAGAAAAAACATTTTTTTGCACAAAATTCAATGTAAAGAGGTAGGATTCATGAATGCCCCCTATTGAATATCAATCTATGAAAGAAGTGGTCTCAATTTGAGGATGAAATTAGTCTTTAGGAGGGAAGAAAATACATAAAAAAAATTCTGTTTATTTAAAAAAAAAACACAGTCTGCTCTGTTTTCTTATTTTTCTCAAAAATTCTCTGTCTCCACCTCCATATTTGTTTTTTTTTTTTTAAAGCACAGGCAGTATGACAGGAGGGTTTATGCAAAGGGATCCCACTAACTCCACTAGGCTCCATGCACATCCTCAAGTAGTGGACATATTCACAATGGAAAACTAGATGACCTTCTTTGAGAAATTTCGAGGGTTTGATGAGGAGATTGCCCAAGAATTTGTTCTCTCTCTGGTCCCTCACACAAGAACACATGCCACTGTAACCATTAAAGGCCTCTCAATTGAAATTACCCTATAATTCATCAGTAGGGTCACTACCCTTCGTCTTGGGATGCCTTGGAGTATGCCAAGAAGAAATTCTTCCAAAATAATGAAACCCTTGTGAAAGATAAAAATGGAATTAAAAGGGCTAGTATACCAAATCCTTGGGATGAGGTTAGTTACCAAATAATCAAATACATTTCTTGTGAGGGGAGGTATAGCATTGTCTATGTTTATCATTTCAGAATCCTCCATGACTTGAGGTATGGCATGGATACCCAACACCTCAGAATCTCAGTATCCCTTATTTTCTCCTTCAATCCCTCATTGACTCCAGCACCAAGGCACAAGCAGGAAATTCATGGCAATTAGCTCACCATGGCTTAATCAAAATCCTAGTAGAGTAAGCCCTCCATACCTTTACACTCCCTACAACATGGGAATTTTTCCGAAATATGACAGTTGTGGATGACATAAAAGCGTTAACCTATGATGTCAGTCCTACTAGTAGTGAGGAGGAAGAACAACAAGGAGGAGAAGGTGAAGCCAATGGTGACATAGCAGGGCAAGAAAGGAGGGAGGAAGGAAAAGAAACAGAGGAGGGAAAAGTTGAAGATATAGAAAAAGATAGAAAAGGAGAAAAGGAGGCAGAGCAAGGGGAAGAGTCCCTTGAGACTTTGGAGAGAGAGGCGGCAGCTGCCCTCACTACCCTCAGTACACCAGTCAAGCCAAAGCAGAAGAGAAAAAGATAGACCTCCATGTATTTCAAGGCAAGGAAGAGCATAAGAATTAAAATAGGCAAACCTCAACCCTCTTCAAAAGTTCCCATTACCATTGAAGATTCACCATCTACCAAGGTGAAAGAGTCTCCTTCCAAGACACTTATCACATATGAAAGGGGAACTCCAAGATCTTCTACATGGAAGGGGAAGGCAGTACTACAGGACCCAAATTCAGACCTACAGGAGGCTGATACAGTCCTATAGGAGACACTATCTAAACCATAGGAGACCCAAAATCTTGAGGAAAGGATAGAAGGATAGCTAGAGGTGAAGGAGGAAGCAAAAGAGCTATAAGAACTTGAACCTAGCCTAGTCTTGCCTCCTATTACAATCTACTTGAGGGAGGTAGAATAATCCCACAAAAATTTGTAATCCCACTGTTTTTCGAATTGGAGAAAGAAAGAGTGAGAACACATAGGTGGATGCAGATAGAAAAATCTAAAGGATTTGAGGATGTTGGCCATATGGAAAACAAACTCAGGGAAATGGGCAGAGAATTGAGTGCTCTCAGAGACAGAGAAGCCATCATAAGAAGTCACCTAGAAAATGAGAATGAAATCATAAGGAGGCAGTTGCAAGAGAAAGAGACTTTGCTGGCATACATGGCTAGCTTATCCATGGAGGCATTACAATGCATTACACCAACCAAATCTTATGACCTCTATCTAAAGGACCAATGGCTCTAATTCCAAATAAAGACTTTGGCACAAAGAGGCACAATGCCTTTCTAGGACTACAGAGAGTTCATGGATTTGTGTGACCAAAGCACCTCAGAGGATAAAGCAAAGATGGTAGAGTTCTACCTACACAACATGGCCCTCACAGACATGAATGTGTGGGACCCCAATGCCAAACTAGGGGACCTGCAATTAATGGAAATGGCCTCATGTATGAACCATGAAGAATTAAGGGCATCAGAAATAAAAATATTGATGATAAAAGAGAAGAATGAACCATTAATGATAAGAGTTGAGCCATCAGATCCCATGGCACTCATCAGCACACACAACCTGATTGCCAATGACCCTCAAATTGCCCCTAAGTATCTAACCAATCAGGCATAAGCCATTGCACACTTTGAAGATATGCAAAGGCTACTTGGGGATGACTATGTGCATGCATGCATGAGGAGATGGAACACCTTATCTCACAGTTTGTAGATCATGGAATACCATTCCCCCATGAGGCTGAAGGAGGCATTGAAAAGAGTGCCAATGTAGAAGCGCTCCATGCAAAGGCTGAAGGTCAATTGGATTGGCCTCAAATTGAGTCCTCAACTTCTATTAGGCATGCTAGAAGGTAGAAGAGAAGAAGAAGAGAAGGAGCAGTGGAAGGATATAGAAATAAAGGTAGGATTTTATGGTACGCATGAGTAGAGCACATCAGAAGCTTTGGATGCTAGGGAGGCCACTAGGACCATAAAAAATGAGGAGATTGACTAAGTTGCTCAGAGGATGAGAAAAACCTTCAGTAGGGGGCAATGACGAGCCTCATAAATGGGTAATTATATGGGCTCATTTTACCTCCTAACTGAGTCAAATCAACCATTCTCTTAGCTTATTGTATGATTTTCTGATTATGTTTATGCTTATAGAGTGAGTTGATTTCGTTATGATGCCATGTGGTCTAACATGTATTTAATGCAAATTATTGATGAGTTTCGAGGTCAAAGTGAAGGATCCAATGGTAAAATGGCAGCAATAACTCGAAGTAGACAGAGGAGAGGACTTATAGGAGGGAATCCCCCTCATTTATTACTCCTCACTTCAAATTCGCCTTCATTCAGCTCGGAGTACAAGCAGTCGAATCATGCACTAGAAGGCAGTCAAGCAAGTGGAGGATGACTGATAATTATCTTGAGTTTTGAGAGTCAAGATTCCCTGATTTTAAGGAAGTTGTTGGTAGCTTCAAATTTATAAGTAGAGAGGCCTAGGGCCTCACTAGGGTCAAATTTTTTCTTATGTAAACTTTGCTCAAATTTCGAGCTTATTATTTTGTGACAGTTTCATGTAAACTTGCTATTTTTTGATAATGAAGATGGAATCCATTTTGAGCAAGCACTGAGTTACCTTAGAGGGCTGAAGTTCTTGGGTTAGGGTCCAATCCAAGTAGCTAATCTTCTCTTTACTTGTATTTGTATGCTTTACTTCAGTTTGTAGATTAATTTGTTGTTAGATGTATTTATTTCATGGTTAAGAATAGGTTGCTTTTGATGATTTAGTAGTTTGCTTTCATTTGTGATTTATGTAGCAGGTTAAACAGTGACAAAAAAAGATTCAAAAGGCTAGCAGTAGTGCCTTGGCCTCTCTTCCTCCCTCTGGGACCATGATTTGAGGCAAATACCCTCTTGCTACCCCAAAAACACAGATTTTCTCCCTTCATAGGACTTCTAGTGTTTGCAGCTTTTTAGTAGGTTAATAGTCCAGTTTTGCTTTGCTTCAGAACTTTATTATCATGTTCACTTCCTAATTTGCAATAGTCCTCTTTCATGATTTCCTTGATTGCAACATTTCTCAGCATTTCCTTTCATGGGTCATAGTTTAGATCATTTTAATGCAAAACATTGTTTTTCATAAATGAACCCATTTCATTGTTTGCTTGATCTTCTTGGTTAACTGTTAGTTCCTTTGCAGCAGATATCTTCCAGAAGTAGGTCATCTTATCAGCAATCACATCCTCCATCTGATCCATGCCTATAGGTCTCGCAAACCTCACCTCAATTCTGCCCTAGTTTCCTGCATTTTTCATAGAACTTCTTCCTCTCTCCTTGAGCAAACCCAATCATATTTCTCTCTCTTGGTGGTTCATGGTAGACCTTAGGCACCTTAACACCTCACCCCAACCTTCATACACCTTTTCCACCCAATCTCACACCCTCAAAATAGCGGAAATTGCTCTTGGCCTGCTCCTGTAGGCCTCCTGTAGTTTCCCTATTTTCCTCCTGTAGTTCCCCTATGTCCTCCTATAGTTTTTCCTGTAGGCATTCTTTTGAAGGCTAAGTGTGGGAAAAGTCTCCAGAAGGCCACCTAAGACCTCCTAGGACCCACTCACACCATCATCCACCTCTCAAGCTCCAAAAACACCCTTTAACTTCACCTATTCACTGCTACACTCACACACAATAAATTAGATGCATGTCAAATTCACATAAAAACACATAAAAATCCAAAAATATGTTTTCTGCTTATTTACTTCCAGAAATAGCATGGTTAGATGTTGTTTACTTTCTTTAGAAGGTAATGGCATTTATTTCATGGTTTTCATAGTGTTTTGGGCAAAAGTAGAATTAGCTTTCTAATTAGGGTTTACTAGGTCTTGCTTTACATTCCAATCTTTTTCCTTTCTACAATTAGAATAACTTCTCTAGAGTAATATTTCTTTTCTTCCATCACACCTGAAGCTTCTTTTGAAATCTATGGAAGTTGGCTTGAGCTCCTAGTGATCTCGTGTCGGCTGACCAAGTGACAAATTGCAGTGAGAACTAATAATTGTGCATACAACACTAACACTTCCAAGTTTGTTACGAACTACCGAGTTGATAAAAGTAAAGTTGGCAGCCCAGGAGTTGCAGCATTCTTGCTGCAATACTGGCGTTCACCAATAAGCCTGATAGTTGTAAGGTGTATCAATGTACCTAGCAAATATACTCATCTCGGCTGTTGGCTCTAGATTTTTCCATGCATCCTTGGTAACATGATGGTAAAATGATGAACCAAAGATCCTGAAGTGTGCCACATCTAGTTTCTTACCGGAAAAATCTTCTTCTGGTTACTCATCCTGAGAACTCAATAAGGGCTTATGTTTTGCAAATATACAATTCTGTTTCATGCTTCAACCCACAAGTGCAACGGTAGACCCTAATCATGTAACATATCCCGTGCAACTCACACAACAATTTTGTTCTTCCTTTTAGCCACCCCATTCTGCTTTGGGTTATGGGGTGTCATTAATTCTCGTCGAATGTCTTTTGATGCATAAAATTTCTTGAATTAATTTGACGCATATTCTCCACCATTATCGCTTCTGAGAGCTTTGACTTTCCTGCTAGTATATTCTTTAAATTCAAAAAATTTAGAGAATGACTGATCTTTCTTCTGCATGAAGAAAATCTAGCACTTAAGATAAAAATCATCAACAAATATTACATAATACATGTGCTTGTTCATGGATGTTGTCGAGAATGGTCCACATACATCTGAGTGAAGTATTCTATCAAGAATCGTTTGCACTCGACTGTCTTTGTGTTGAAAGGAAGCTTTGGAGTACTTCCCCAATGTGCTCCCTTTTCATCTTTTTCTCTACTCTAGTCTACCCTTGGGAAGTCATATAGAATTTTTTTGCATGATCTTCAAAGCTCCATCGTGAAAGTGACCCAATATTCTATGCCACAACTCACTGATGTCTTGGCTCTGCACCTTCTCTTCTTTAGTGCTCAAAGCAGCACAAACTTCTACATCCAATTTGTAGAGGTTCTTCACCTGAACCCCGATCTATTTCACCTATCTTGAGGCTATGTGACAAAAAAAATACTTTCCGTTTCTAAACATTACATCGTAGACACGATCCTCCAACATGGAAACTGAAATCAAATTCTTCTTCAAACCCGAAACATACATGACATCTTTTAATGTGAGAGGAGAACTAGAATCCCTCTAAAAGGTAACAATATGGATGTGGTTTGCGTTATACCTACCATAATCTCCCATCTCAATGTGCATCTAAAGGTCCTTCTCCTCCAAGCCACTGAAGAACTATTTGTTACCAGTCATGTGGAATGAGGCTCCACTATCTAGGTACCACACACTACCCATCACTGATGTCACCATGCAAGCGATGAGGGTGAAATCCAATTCAAATTATGAAGAAAGGGGTTCACCTGCCACTCCTCCTGAGGGCTTCTTACCAGCCTTCTTGTGTAGACACTTTGTGGCATAGTTTCGTAGCTCATGAAAATGAAAATATTTAATCTTCCACATATCCTTCTTCTTGCCGCCCTGACTAGAATATGATTTGGAATGGGATGACTTCCCCTTCCCTTTCTTTGCCTTTCCAACTAAGGCACAATTATCCTATTCATCATGCTTTGATGAGGATCCATCTCTGGTGTTCTTTCGAATATCTTCTTGTACCAAGTCAAATCACAATCGCTCCAACTCTGGTAGCTTCTCCCCCCCATTAACTAAGTCTTGGTAGCTGTCCCAACTCTTGGCAAGGCCTAGAAGTGTTAGGATCACCAGATCATCTTCAACAACTATAACATTGATGCTTCCAAGCTCATCTCGACATTGGGTGAACTTGGTTAAGTACTTCGATATTGTTTCCCCCTTCTAATTCTTGATATTTATGAGCTTGTCCTTTAGTGCCAGCTTCCTATGGTCACTGTTGTTTTGAAACAGAATTGTCAAGGCCTTACACATTGCAAATGGAATTTTCTTACCCTGGAGGTTCGAGATAATATGATCTTGAACTCCTTCTAGAATAATCCTTCTCGACTTTGCCACACACTTTCTCCACTCTGCAAGATCCTGGAGCATCAGTTGGCTTAGGAATATCTTTTTCTATGAATTCCTTAATCTTGTTGTCTTCCAACATTGGCTCCATCTCGTCCTTCCAAGAAATATATTTTGAACTACCCTCAAGGGCATATTCGAGTCTTAATCCATAGAACAAAATACTGTTGGATTTGATATAAGATACTATAAATTCGATTTCTTCTGCAAAATACAAACTCGTATTCTCCTCTTCTATAGTGATTTCAGCTATGATACCATGTAGAAATTCCTTGTAGATTGAAACTGCAAATTGTAATATGCTAAAATAATTGGCTTGAATCTACTCAACTCATCAATGGAAACAATAAACGACTGATGAAATAATGAAGCATAAAAGAGAAAGAATTCAATCACACATAACACAATCATTTTTTGAGGAAAGCCATAGCTAAAAACCATCGCTATCTGTATATTGCATTAATAAGAAAATATGAGAAGATTACAATGCTTTTCTCAAGCCCGAGAAATCTCTGTACTATCTCAATCTATCTCACTCCTTCCTAGATAAGCTCAAGCCAATACTTAGCCAATTTTGTTGCCTGCCAAGCTCCTATTTCCTTGAGCAGTTTCCTATGGAATTAGCCCATATTTAATTGGGAAATTCTTCATCCATTACTACGCAATCCATCGTAGGAATTCCTATGATTACATGCACCACTTATACAATTCAAATGATTATACAACTAATAGTACATTATCCTTGAACTCCAATCTCAATTGGGTCTTTCTCTAATCTAACATGCATGAGTTAATTATGATTGAATATTCAGTTTACTGGGCAAGAAGTGTTAGTTACACCCCACTATTGGAGGTACACCCCACTACTGGATATCCCACTAATTCCTCCATCAGTTGGAGCTAATTTCACTGAATTTAACTTAGTTAAATTACGACATTAAATAATCACAGCTCAAAAGAACTCAACCCGGCCCCCTAAAAATTAGGAACCACTCTACATGACTCTAGATAGACTTCCAACTTGAATTAATTGAGCCAACTAAATTAAATTAACTTAGTTAACTATTACAAGTTGCTATGAGAATTAGAATTACAATATAATTCCTAATTTAAATCAAGGATAAAATTAAATTAGGATTTTCTTATTGCATTTTCAACAAAACATCCTAGGATCAGTAAAACCTTGAAATACATAAAAATGCTAAAACATGTTACAACTGGTACCTTCTTTCATTCCTTGTGCAGAGTGCACTGGTTCAAAATCTCTTATTTCCATTGCTTTAAAGAGTGGTTGAATAATGTCTTCTTCCTTGATCAAACCATGCAATTTTAACTTTGAATTTGCGTGGTTAGAAGCACTTGAAATTGCATTCTAAATTTGCTGTGTGTTTCTTAAAAAATAATTTTTGACTTCCAATTTTGCAGCCTTTTGATTCAAATAGGATAGGATCCCCATAATAGATTCATTATGTGAAGTGATTTGGTGATCATGATTTTGAATTTTCACTATACTTGTGCAAAGGGCGTCCCTGTTATCCTTGATTAACCCTCGTGCACCTTGAGAACTTGCACTACTTTTTTATGATCCATAACAGACTCAAGAAGGGAACACAAACAAAGGATAAGTCAAACTAAGACTAAGCACAAAAAAACTAAACAACATTCTACTAGAGTATGTCTCAACAAATTCAAGTCTCCTGACCTAGAGTGAGATTGAGCTTGAAATAAAGCCTGGGGACAAAGAGAAAAAGGATTCCAACATGAGTCCTAAAAACCACAATGAACACCTGAAAATACAAAGTACTAAGTGCAAGTCTAGAGTTGGTTGGATATTGGAGTCTGTCTGTAGCTTGAGAGCTCATATTTTTAAAGAAATCTAAGTCTGGTTATGATCATATAACTTTCAGAAAAACCATTCTAGTACCATTCATTAACCTAGAAAATCATCCTGGGTGTGTAGCAAAGCTCGGGGGCGAGATATAGTGGTGAGGATTGATCTCACGATTGGGTGGAGTGTTGATTTTCACATTGGTTCGTGAGCAAACAGAATTTACAGAGAATTCAAATAAGTAATAATGAAATACTTAGAGATCGTTTTTGGTAATGATTGCTGACTTAGTGACTGTTTATGTTAATGATTATTGAATTTGTGAATATTTAGTAATTAGAGTCTAGGACCTGAGATTTTGTTTCAAAGAGGAGACTATTTTAACTTAGGGTCGACTTGATAGAGGATATGGAAAGTTACCATGCTTTCCATAACAAGGAAATAAAAAACATAGGATTGCTCCAAAAAGAAACTAACTATCCATGTCGAATTCTTGAAGGTATGATAGACTGGAAGGAAAGTCTGTGGTGTTGTGATAGAACGAGCATTATCTTGGAAAGAAACGAATTGAATGAATCTCCTTTAAAGTTGTAAATAAAACTAATTCTAGATAACCCTAAGGGTTGGCCGATAAACAAACGCACTTATAATTTGAAGGGGTGGGGTTTAGTAGTAATTCAAAAACTGTGTTAAGAACATAGTTTTAAAATATACATGCAACCACACAAGAGGGTTAATAAACCAAGAACATTGTTCCTAATTGTGTCATCGTCTAGGTGATGGATAGGGAAAATAAACACTCTGGTGCAAGGTAATTTAATATCTGAAGGAAATATGCCGAGAGGAACCTGTTAGCGACTATGGAACTTGGGGTTAGTTTCTCAGCGTGACTAATTTAATAGTGTCCTGGAAAAAAGTCCCTCTTCATTCCACTAGTCGGCTCAAAGACAAGAATTTATAACGAAGTGAACACAATTTCCTTTGAAGAAAAACCCATGACAATAAGAAAACAAAGAACTGAGAAATGCAAGAATTAACATAAGAAATCAAACTAGTATTCAAGAGTACTATGGTTAATTTAATTTAGGAATGGTTACCTATAGTTCAAATTGAATCACATTGTCAAAGAACCAAGAGCATTATTGAGAAAACTTTATGCAATAATCACATAGGAGATGTTTTGTCGACACGTTTTGAACCATCAAGTGTGGTTCATTGTCAGGACAAGATGGAGAGTTAGATCTTAGTATAGGATTAAATAGAGAGAGAAATGTAGAGAATAATTAATTTTCCAATGGTAAAAAATATAACAACTAGTTTTGAAAAAATATTATTTAGTAATCAAATATTCTGAATGTTAAATTTGACTATTAGAGTAAAATAAATTTTGTTTTATTTATTTTTTTAATTAATTAATTTATCAAATGGTATAATAACAAAATAAGCCAACAACTAAATATATTAAGCCAACAAATACAAATAAAAATAAAATAAACCAAAATATAAATGAAATAAAATAAAACAAATAACAAGTAAAATAAATCAAACGCCAATAGAAGTAAAATGATAATGAAAAGTTAAATGGAACATATAAAATAAGAAAAATAAAATAGACATATATATATATAATATATATATATATATATTGAAATGAAAATATAAAATATATAAAAAAAAATGAAAAATAAGAATAAAATAAAAAATTTCAAATAAAATAAAATAAAAATAGAGGGAAAGAGATTAGAAAAAATTAAGAAGACAAGGTCAGGACCCAATAACTGTTAATTTTCCAATTATCTCTCTGTTTAGCTTACTGTGCCTCCTTTCAATTTCTGTGGATTCCCTAGACTTGAGATGATGGAAATGACTAATCTTAGCAATGACTTGGGCCTCTTCAATGCATATTTGATGTTTAGTCTTTTCCACATGTTCTGCCGAAGTAGAGGATCCCGTCCTCCCATGTTTGATGTCGGTTGCATGCTCATGAATCCTTTGATTTATTGAGCGACCAATCTCACCAATGTAGGGAGTTCCATAAGAACATGGGATGACATAAACACCTTTCATATCCTTCAGGTCAATCGGGTCATTTACAGATCTAAGGGAGCTCTGAATCGTGTTTAGGGGCCTAAATGTTGAGGGAAACTTATGCTTCCTTAGAATCCTTGCAATCATGTTAGTGGCCTCTTGTATAAAGGGAAGACACACACACACACATGATAACATATGTGAAATGATATATTAATATTAATTTATAACATTATTATATTTGACATATTAATTAAATCATTAATATATAATTAAAGAAAATTAATTAAAACATAATTATTGTAATTAACAACATTAGTCCAACATAACCAAACATGACCACATTCAAACTTGATCAAATAATAATTAAATTCAATAATAATAATAATAATAATAATGTGATGTTAAAATTGTACACAAATGTTTCTAACATTGTAATGTGACATTACAACATTTGGTCAAACACATTTCATAATATGGGTGACTCTTTGATTATGATTGATTTTGTTTAACAATCAATAGTATTCAACTTCAGTCAAACATAATTGCCTATTAATATTATTGATTAATATTTATAATTAAGCATGTTGTGATGCTATAATGGTAAATACATCTATCAAACATTGCAATGTGACAAACATTGTCACAATGTGACATTACATTGCAATTTGTCCAACATTGCAATGTGACAATTACAACATTAGTCAACCACATTTACTAATGTAGTTGACTATGTTGGAGTATGTTTAGCAATCAACACTCCTCAAGTTCAGTCAAAGACAATTCCCTACTAATGGTTAATCAATGTCTTTATGGTCAACCATGATCAACCATGGACAATGGCTCTATTGTGAGCTATGATCAACCACGATCAACCAAGGTCAACCATAGTCAACCATGGTCAATGATGGTCAACCATGATTAACCATGGTTGAATTTCGTCAACCATGATAAACCATTGTTAAGGTCTATCTGGTTGAATTTGGTCAACCATGGTTAACCACGATCAACCATGGTCATCCATGGTCATTTAACGTGAACCATTGTCACCATTATCAACAATGTTCCACCACCGCCAACAATGGTTAAACATCATCATCCATGGACATAATGGTCAATCAATGCTTCTATGGTTAACCATGACTAATTGTGCTTGAATATGGTTAACCATGGTCATTGTCTCTATGGTTAACCATGGCCAACCATGATCAACCATGATAAAAATAGTGAACCATGATTAATCATGGTCAAACATGGCTAATCATGGTTGATTATGGTCAACCATGACCATCCATGGTTGAATATCGTTAACCATGATCAAGATCTATATGGTTGAATCTTGTCAACAATAATAAACCATGCTCTACCATGATAAACATGGTCATGTTTGGTCAGCCATTGTCAACCAAGAACATTTCATGTTCTACATACTCCTAATGGTCAACCATAGTCAATGATGGTTAGACTGGTCAAACATGATCAACCGAGGTCTCTATGCTTGATTATGGTCAACCGTTGTGGTAAATCAAGATATTTGTGGTTGAATATGGTACAAATCCCTATTGATGGTCAATCCATGCCTCTACAGTCAACCATGGAAAATGTCTCTATTGTCAACCATGATCAGTCACAATTTATAAAAGTCAATGATGATCAACCATAATCAACCATGGCTAGTGATGGTCAACCATGATTAATCATGGTTGAATTTCGTCAACCATGATCAACCATGTTTAATGTCTCTGTGGTTGAATTTGGTGAACCATGGTTTAGTGTGGTAAACAATGGTTTTAGACCATGATCAGCCATGGTCATGTAATGTTAACCATTGTCAACCATGATCAACCATGGTCAAGCATCATCAACCATGATCATTATGGTCAATCAATATTTTTATGGTCAACCATGATTAACCATGGTTGAATATGGTTAACCATAGTCATTGTCTCTATGGTTAACCATGGTCAACCATGATCAACCATGATAAAAAAGGTAAACCATGGTCAACAATGATTATCCATGGTTGAATATCATCAACCATGATCTAGGTCTTTTATGGTTGAATATAGTCAACCATGATAAACCATAATCAACATGGTCATGGTTGAAAATGGTCAACCATGATCAACCATGATCAACATGGCAATTTATTAAACGTTGGAATGTGTTTATAATATTATAATATCTCTTAAGTTTATTAATCTCCCATGCATTATAATATATGATGGATTTATTAATCTCTCATGTTTATAATATTAACCCCAAGGGTTTATAATATTAAACCCTTGAGTTAATAATATTCATCCTTAAGGTTTTAAATCCCTTGGGTTTATAATATTCATCCCTTAGGTTTATAATATCAATCCCAAGGGTTTATAATATCAATCCCAAGGGTTTATAATATTAATTGCTTTTGTTTAGTATTAATGCTTTGGGTTTATAATATTACTCTCTTTGACTTATAGCATTGATCTCTTGGGATTATAATATTAATCCCTTGGGCTTATAGTATTAATCCCTTGGGTTTACAATATTAATTCTTTGGCTTATAATATCAATAATCTATTGGGTTCGTAATGTTGGGGTTTATAATATCATGATGCTGGAATGGTATAGGAATCTTTCGAGTGTTGCATTGTGACATACATTGTCTCAATGTGACAACTAATCTCATAATGATTGTCGCAATATTACATTGCATTGAAAATTAATCAATGTTACAATGTGACATTACAAATTTGAGGTTTTATGTTAGGGTTTATAATATTAGGGTTTATAAAATATGGTTTATAATATTGACATTTATAATATTGGGTTTATAATATTTTAGTTTAATATTGTGTTTACAATATTGAATTTTATGTTATTAGGGTTTAATATATTAATGCAAGGGTTTATAAGATTAATTCTAAGGTTTATAATATTTATCGTAGGGTTTATATAATTATTTCTAAGGATTATAATATTAATACTAGTATTTATATTGTTCGGTTTTCTAACATTAGGGTTTATAATGTTTGGATTTATATTAGGGTTTAATATTGTGACGTTTGAATGGTAGGGAAATCTATCCAATGTCGGAGTGCGACAATCATTGTAACAATGTTACATTACACTGCAATTTATTTAATGTCGCATTGCCACATTGAATAAATTTATGTTTAATTATCTCATTTATGATTGGATTTAGGGTTTATAATCATAAGGTTTATAATTGTAGGGTTCAAAATATTAATCCCTTTGGGTTTATTTATCCCTTGGTTTTATAATATTAGTTCATGATATGTATAATAATAGAATAGGATTTATATAATATTACAATTTATAATATTACTCCTAGGGTTTTATATTAATTTGTTAGGTTTATAATCCCTTGGGTTTAGAATATTTATCCCCTGGTTTATTAATCCCTTTGGTTTATAATATTAATCCTTTAGATTTTTAACACAAGGATTTATAATCTTAATCCTGGATTGATTAGTCACTTGGGTTTATAAATAAAAATAATCCGTTGTTTTATTAACCCCTTGGGCTTATTATAATAATAATCCACTAGGTTTATTAATCTCTTGGGTTTATAATATTCATCCCTTAGGTTTATTAATCTCTTGGGTTTATAATATTCATCCTTTAGGTTTTTTAATCCCAAATATTTATAATATTAATCCCTTGGGTTGATTAATCATTTGGTTTTATATTATAAATAATCCTTTGGGTTTATTAATCCCTTGGATTTATAATATTAATCCCTCCACTTTATAATATTTATAATTCATTAGGTTCAATAATATCTTGGGTTTATATTACTAATCCTAAGGGTTTATAATAGTAATGCCTTGAATTTATAATATTCAACCCTTGGGTTTATTAACCCCCTTGGTTTATAATATTCATCCCTAGGGTTTATTGATCCCTTAGGTTTATATTATTACTCCCTTAGGTTTTTAATATTAATCTCATGATTTATCATATTGATCCATTGAGTTTTTAAGATTTATCCATTGGGTTTATAATATTTTTATTTTTGTGGGTTTATTAATCCCTTGATTTTATAATATTAACCCTTTTGGTTTTTAATATTAGTGTCTTGGGTTTATAGGTTTAATATTAATTGTAGAGTTTATAATATTAATACCTTTAGTTTATAATATTATTCCCTTGGGTTTATTATTCCCTTGGATTTAATCCCTTAGGTTTATTAATACATTAGGTTTGTTATAATAATAATCACTTTGGTTTTTAATCTCTTAGATTTATAATATTCATTCCTTGGGTTTTTTAATCCCATAAATTTATAATATTAGTCCCTTGGGTTTATTAATCCCTTTGATTTATAATATTAATCCATTTGGTTTATAATATTAATAATCTAATGGGTTGGGCGTTATAGTAATCGGGAGCTCTGCAACCCTAATGGAACTGCGACAACCATGAACTAAGCACAACCGCAAACTAACCCTCTGACGGTTACTACAAAGCTGCATACCAGGAGGCCGCTTATTAGGTCGGGATGACAGAGAAATCCGGGGGAGGGAGAGATCCCCTCCAACTGGGATGTGGCGTAAGGGGATTCCCGCCAGAACACCAGTAATCAGAAGAAAACACAAGAGACAAACAAAATGACAGGACCTGTCCTCAGGCCACGATGGTAGGAAGGAAACAAAGGAAAATGTCTACCATGTGCAGCAGACAAGCTAAGATTCATCATTCTGATGAATAAATTGGAGAGATACAGAAGTTACATGAAAGACCTCACGTTGATCTACAAGTTCATAGGAGTATGGCTGATGGAGAAAGGACTTACCAAGTGGATACAACAAAAAGGGAAACCCAAAGTCCATATCGAGCTCAAGCTGGGAGCTAGAGGCTTCTTCATGGTAATATTATCAAACCTACAAGATAAAGAAAGAATATTTGAAAATGGCCCTTATTTCCATTATAATGTTGGTCTGTTTATGAGATATTGGGAAGAATGTTATGACCCAGACAAGGAAAAATTTATGGAAGCCCTGGTATGGGTAAGATTATTCAACCTCCCAATGGACTTCTGGGACCCATATATACTAGAGGGTTTTGGGAATACGATAGGTAAAATTTTCAAAATAGCAGAAATGAGAAAAAGAGGAAGATACACATCTGACATGAGAATCTGTGTGTACATGAACATAGCTGAACCGATACCCGACTCAGTGGAGTTAGAATACCATGAAGAGGTTTGGCAACAAAACTTAGACTATGAATACATCCCGTTCAGATGTCGAAGGTGCCATGAATATGACCACCTATTTAAGGATTGTCCACTAAGCATGGAGGATAGGGAGAATACACTCAAGTAACAGAGGAAACCTCAAGAAGACAAGGAAGGGTTCCAAGAAGTGAAAAAGAAGAGGATGCAACCAAAGGAAACCCACAACACAGGGAAAAAAGAATACCAAACTCAACTGAGTGGTAAGAATAGATTTGAAGCATTGTAGGTAGAAGAAGATGAAGAAAGTGAGATCCAACTCATGGATAATCAGGATAAAGGAAAGGAGAGTAGTTTGAGTCAAGGCAAACCAACACCCAAGAGGAAAGCTCAAAGAGATTTGGTAGATAATGAAGATAAGGAATAAAGGGAGAGGATGGAAACAACTAAAATGGAAATCGACCCAAGAAAGGGAGAGGAACTTAGCATGGAAGAATAAGTTTTGAAGAAAATGTTGAATGAATGGAGACATTTAGATGAAAGATTTATTCCAGAAGACAAAAAACAATTGTATAGGGATACTTTCCAATAGTATCAAGTCAAGAAAGGATAGGGATAGGTTGATATTGCAGAGCAACTGGGGATGCATCAAGAAAACTCCCTCGAGTACTCAAACAAAACAAAAGGAGGGAAGAAAAGGGGCCAAGAAAACTTACATGAATCTATACAGATCATGGGAGAAATGTTGGTGAACACAAGCAAGGTGGTACCACCATCAGTAGTATACCAACAAATAATCAAAGTGTCCCAATGATAGTAACATCCTGGAACATAAGAGGCCTAAACTACTGAGGAAAACATAGATACTTAGTAGAGAGACTAAGAAAAGAGAAACCCCAATTAATGCTGCTACAAGAAACTAAAATTAGAGGAGGGAAACTAGATGAAATCCTAAGCAAGATGAAACTAATGTATGAAGGAATGTCTATAGATGCACGAGGAAGCACAGGCGGGATCACAATTCTGTGGAACCCAACAAAGGTGACATTTGATTACTGGATAAGCATGAAGTGAATCCTCATTGGATGGTTCCACCCAATAGGAAATAAAGACTGGTTCTTAATATATGTAGTCTACGGCCCTCACATTCTAGTCAAAAAGGAAAACTTCCTCCAGAGGATAAAGATGCTAAGCCAAGTACATGAGGAAAAGCTTTGGTGACTAGCAAGTGACTTCAACCTGATAACAATGCTGGAGGAGAAAGAAGGTGGACTCTGAAGGGAAGAGATAGAAATGGAGAAATTTAGGGATATACAAGAAGAACTTCACCTGGTGGATATCCCAACAATTAATGGAAAATATATGTGGAATAATAGAAGGGGAGGATATAGGGAAATATCTTCTCATCTGGATAGATTATTGGCCACATAAAATCTAATTAGTAAATATGTTTACTACGAGGCTTCAATTCTACTGTGCCTAGGGTCGGATCACTGGCCTATTAAATTAGAAGTGGAAATGAAACAAGGAAATCTATATAGACCCTTTAGGTTTGAATCCTTCTAGCTAAGAGAACTGACCTTCATTGAAAAACTGAAGGAGTGGTGGAACAGGAGTGAGAAACAAGGGAGAAATATTATGCATACCTTCCAACTCAGACACAAAGAACTAAAAGGAAAAAAAAAATGGAACAAGGATGAGTTTGGCAACATACAATAGGAACATGAATTGATCCAAGCCAAGATGAGGAAAGTACAACAACAAATCATCAATGAGGGAAGAAACGAGCTACTAGTGGAGAAGGAAGGGTAGGTGATAAATAAATTGGAGGAAAGGAGACAACAAGAAGAAATATTGTGGAAACAGAAATCAAGAATCCAATGGTTAAAGGAAGGGGAAATAAATACAAGGTTTTTTCATAAAGCAATGATCCAACATAGGCAATAGAATAGGATATTCTCCCTAGTCGATCAGCAAGGCAACCGACTTACTCAAAAGGAAGACATGGAGAACCTGTTAGTCCAACACTTTCAAAGGCTACTGATGGAACACAATCTAAATAGGGAGGAGAATATAAACAAAATCACTCAGCACATCCCCAATTTGGTGAGAAGGGATCAGAACATGGCCCTGCTAAGGGAATTATTTAAAGTAGATGTAGAAGAAGTCATCAAAAGCCTGGCGAAGAACAAAGCACCAGGCCCAGACAGGTACACAACAAAATTCTATCAGGTGACATGGCCATTCATGGGGGAAGTTATTGTGAAAATCATTGAGGAGTCCTGATGCACCAAAAGAATGCATCCGGCCCTGAACTCCAAATTTTTGGCCCTTATTCCTAAAACAGATCATTCAGAAGAACTGTAAGGTTTTAGACCAATAACGCTTTGTAATGTAATTTACAAAATCATGGCTACAATTATGGTAAACCACCTAAAACCTATCTTACCTAGTCTAATCTCTCAAGAACAGACATGGTTTGTTAAACAAAGACAAATAGTCGATGGCATTTTGATGGTACAAGAGGCAATACATTCACTAAAGACAAAAAAAAACCAAAGGCATGCTGGTGAAACTAGACTTATCAAAATCCTATGATCGACTGAGCTGGATTTACCTACAGGGAATTTTGAAGGCATTCAACTTTGATGAAATATGGATAAGTTGGATAATGTTGATGATATCAACTCCAGTCCTGTCAATTTTACTTAATATATCGCCCAAAAAGGCATTCAATGCAACTCGAGGGCTTAGGCAAGGCAACACAATATCCCCATTTCTGTTCATTCTGGCTGCGGAAGGACTCAGAAGGTATATTAAAGAGAAAGTTCAAAGAGAACAATACACAAGTCTTAGATTGTGGGCGAATGATTTACCGTTAACTCACCAACAATTCATAGATGACATAATGATGTATGGGAAAGCATCTCTCAAGGAAGCCAGAGGGTTAATGGAGATCCTAACTGATTTCACAAGTGCTTCAGAGACGGAGATAAATAAGGAAAAGTCTGATATCTTTTTCTTCAATACAACAACCCCATCACAAGAATTCTTAGCAAGAATAAAGGGATTATGAATTGGTAATATCCCCTTGAAATACCTAGGAATTTAGCTAAGTGATCAACAAACTCGAGCGGCAAACTGGAAATCCATGTTGGCAAAAATCCAAGGGAGAATGCAGAATTGGACATTCAGATCACTAAATATGTTGATTCGGGTAATACTACTGAGATTAGTGCTACAACCGATCCCAATTTACCAATCAACCCATCAAGCGATGCCAAAAATAGTTTGCCAAAGGATGATAGACGTCTTCAAAAAGTCCTAGTGGCAAGGGCCTAGAACAGAAAAAAATGGGCTCTGATATTGTGGAACTGGCTTAGTAAACCTCTAAAATATGGGGTGTTGGGACTCAAAGACCTGTACATTCTCAATCAGGTCATGGGGGAAAAGCTCTGGTGGAGATGGATCCAGGGAGGAGAAGACCTATGGAAGGAAATATGGGGGAGGAAGTATGGCACGTCAAGCTCAATTGAAGGAAAGTTGAGAGTCCAGGACAATAATAAGGGATCAACCATTTGTAACTTAGCCTCAGAAAATATAAATTTGATCAGAACCCATAGTTTATAGGAAAGAAGGGGAGGAGACAAAGCAAAATTTTGGGAAGAAGCATTGCAACAGAGAGAAAAACTAAACAACAAACCTGAGCTAGAAATAGTATGTCAATATACTAATAACCCTGAAGAACAAATAGTAAAAAACTTCTAGAGCATGGAACCAAGAGAGTACTGGAGAAAATGGAAACAGAAACGGAATTGGTCAGACGCCCCAAAAACCCCCCAATGAAAGGTATATGAGAAAGACATGACAACTCGGAAAATTACAAAAACGGAGGGGTCAGACATTCTAAGATAGGGGTATAGGATTAAAGGGATGTTCACAATTAAAGAGGGATATCAACTGCAAGAAGCACACCACCTGCAATAGGGGACATAGATATGGGACATAATATGGCAAGAAAAGTCATGGTCAAAAATCACCTTTGTCATGTGGATATTCTGACATGGGCGAGCACTTACTTGGGACCAACTGTAGAAACAAGACCTGCAGGAACCCTTGATTTGCAACATATGTAATGAACAAGAAGAAACAATGGAACATATGACCAATGCTTGTAGATACAATGAAAACGTGTGGAGAAACCATGATCAAATCTTCTAAGTAAATGATAGGAATCAAACTATTATGAAAGCAACAATGGATAATTGGTGGAAAAAGCCTTACCAAAACCCCATCCTGAATCGAGCCTGGAGACTATATTTAGGTTTCTTTCTATGGGCAATATGGAAGGAAAGAAATAATCGGATCTTAGAAGATGAAAAAAGAACAGAAGAAGAAAGATGGAAAAGGATACTCTAGAACTTATGAGAAACGATCTTGGCTAAGAAATGGTATGTGGAGGATTGGAAAACAAATCCTCAGCAAGAAAGAATAATGATGGGTCTAAAATTGAAGCCAAGTATGCTAAACTCCACCTCATGGAAACAACATCCCCTCAATGGTGAGAATGTGAACTACTTCACATGGCCTTAGAAAGAATTTATCAAACTTGACTTCGATGGAGTTGTGAAAGGGAACCCTAGGGTGGTGGGGATGGGAGGAGTATTCAGAGACGACAAAGGTAATGTGATTGGAATATTTTCCATGGACTATGGAATTGCTAGAAACAATGAAGCAGATCTCCATGCATTGAAGCGGGGACTAGAAATTGCAGTAAGGGAGAGGTTATAGAGACAAGAGTTGGAAGGAGACTCGAAAATGGGAATAGAAATGGTGGAAAAACTCCAGCAAGGGATTCCTTGGGAGAAAATCAGCCAAAGTTGGAGGACAATAAGGCTTGTACAAGAGATTAGCAAATTAATTCGAAAGATCGGGTATATTATCCCAACACATGTCCATAGGATGGCTAACATGGCAGCGGACAATCTTGCTAACTGGGGATGCAGACATGTAGGTGGAAACCTAGATATAAGAGGAGAAGAGTTAATACAAATGGAGTGGATGAGGAAACTAGAGGAGATCCTAGAAAAAGATAAGGAGAAAGAAGGAAACCCCCGATCAGGGTGTGATAGGGAAGTCGAGGTGGGCTAGAGTGGATGGGAGGTGGAGGCATTAGAAACCAACCACTTGGGCCCAATGATAGAGGGGACATCGGGATGTGGGAGGATGAGACATCAAGAAGGGAAGAGAGTAGGACAGGGCAGGGAAGAGGAAGGCAGAGAGTGAGGAAATGTGTGGCTGAGAACAAAAGGGAGCGAGGAAGGCTTGGGGCCAAGTGAGAGGGCGGGCAGAACATAGTCAACAAGTGGCATGAGAGCAAAGAGGTACCCACAACAGAAGTAGCCAAAGGCGAATTAATGAGAGACAGGGATGGAAGCATCAGAGGTTCATTATTTTGAGGAAAAGGACTGAAATAATGGGTGACAGGAGGAAGAATAGGGAACATGGGAGGCTGGACGGAAGAAAGTTGGGACAGAAGGATAAAACAAAAAGAGGCAGAGGTATTCGAGAGAGGAGATAGCTACGTGCAAAGGAAGAAGGTGAAGGAACGAGAAAATAAAGGTGGTGGATGAAGGTTGGTCAACGAAAATAAATGGTATGTCACCTTGAATGCCTTACTTGATAGAATTTAAGTAATAATTAATTCAGAGGAATTTTGGGAGGGGGCTTAGGAAAGCCATGACTGAGAACGAGTCGCGACCTGGGGTTCCTGGGGCTCTAACCTGGTCTATAATGTTAATGAAGCGAAGAGATATGGTAAAGTTAAAGGGTTTCCTTGGAAATACGAGGAGAGAGGGAATGAGGTAGGATAGGGAGAAAATGGGGTTTCCATTAAGGGAGAGCACAGGAAGACTAAAGTCCCAGCCAAGTGGTACCTAAGGCACGAAAAGGAAAAACATGTAGCAAAGATAGAGCAGTGGGTATTACAGTGGCCAACGAAGTAAGGCTATGGCTAGCCTAGCTTGAGACAAAACCAAATTTGAATTTCCAGAGTAGGACCTAGGGGATAACCAGGGGAAAAATTCGACCGGGGATACCTAAGAGAGAGAGGCCAGGACGGGAAAACTAATTAACCTCTAGAACAGGGGTAAGGGAACACAAATTAGGGACTCTTGTAGGACCATACAATATGACCTGCATGTTATGGGTTACCAAGAGGGATGAAACATAGAGGAGAAGAACTGAGAGGCTGAAGCCTAGTATGTCAAGTGTAGTCAGAGGGGAATGTAAGGGAGAAGGAGGGAAAACCCAAGTTTCCAGGACTAGGGCGAGAGGCCAAGTACAAAGCAGCTAAAAGTAGAACAGTTTTGTGTGTATGCATTCATACAAATGAAATTTCTTGTGTTACTGTTTTAGGTATTATAATAACCAAGGTGTGGCATAGATTGGAGGTCCGGATCACGTATTGTTCTGTAGAGAGAAAAACTATAGTAGAGAACGATTTGGGCGATGAAAAATGTAGCCGAGACAAAGACATCATGGCTAGAGAAGGAAAAGAGGTGGCTAAACAAGGCAGCAGAGGAATTGGGAAGGCAGGGAAAAGGACCTCCGGTGGGGATGCAAACTTCAATAGAGGCCAAAGCAAATGGGGTAGGAAGTCTGGGAAGGAGCATATGCAGACTCTCTTCAATGCTTACATGGTTGGCAACCCGCCAGAGGTAGGAGCACAAATAGCCGGGTGGGAGAGGGAACTCAATCACAACATCACCAACCAGGACATGGGAAGCCATGGTGCAAGACTCGAGGAACACCCGCGACCGACATAATCTATTTTGGTAAACAATCTAGCAATGCTGGGTTATGAAGAACATAGTAGCCCGAGCTATGGCACTAAACAAGGAACATGAGGTACAAGAGGAAGCCAAAACAAAGGAACCCAGTAGGAAGGATATCCACAAGGAGATATCAACAATCCAGATTCAAGTATTCTGAAACAATTTAGCTCTAAGCATGATAGAGAAAGTTCTACAAGACATGAGGAAAGCGAGATGCTGAGGTATAGTGCGAAAGCCCTAGCCTTGGTGGAGTCCTCAGGTGAGTGAAACATGTTTCTAGTCATAATTTTATTATATGTCGATTAGCCTTTACTTTCCTAAGTTGATGTTTATTATAGATAGAACAACAAATGTTGCATGGATGGTGGAAAAATAGTTATTAGAATTTTGAACATCTTTTAACGCTGACAGGTGGCCAACTTGGTTTCCTACGGGCAAGTTTAGGCCACTTGTTATTACTATGAAAAACTTGTTAGTGGTTGGATAATATTAATAGAGAAAGTAATACCAAGCTCACAGAAAAAATATATTAATAATCCAATGGGTTCATTGATCTCTTAATTTTATAATATCATTCCTAAGGGTTTAGAATATTAATGCCTTGGGTTTATAATATTCAACCTTTGGGTTTATTTAACCCTTGGGTTTATAATATTCATCCCCAAGGTTTATTGACCCCCTAAGTTTATAATATTAATACAAAGGGTTTATAATATTAATCACTTGGGTTTTAGTATTGATACATTGGATTTATAATATTAATCCCTTGGGTTTATTTTATTAATCTCTTAGGTTTTTAATATTAATCCCTTGAGTTTATAATATTAATACATTGGGTTTATACTATTTTTAATCTTTTGGGTTTATTTATCCCTTGGTTTTATAATATTAATCTCTTTCAATTTTAATATTAGTGTTGTAGACCCCCGATCGGGGTGTGACAAACCTTGTAGATTAGAGGGGAGAGAGGACGATCAAAGGTCATGGTGGGCCAAGGACAGAGAAGATGGCCAGATGGCACAGTGGGCAGAGAGAGGAGAGGCAAGACAGGGGCCAAGGGAGTTGGAAAATGGAATTGGGCAATGGGCACTACAGGGCAGGGACAGTCATCAAGGCAGGCAGAGGCAAGAGAAGATGACTAGTTGGCATGACCAGTAGAGGGAAGAAGGCAAGGACAAGTGGCACAGAAGCCGGCAATTGGCAAGGTAGAATAAGACAACTTGTGGCAAGAGCAGCTGGCAGTAGGTAAAGTTTAATGATCTGCATTTATGGGAAAGGTAGTGGAACCCCATCCCAAGACCCTCATGTGAGAGGAAGGGTGAAGGACAGAGGAAGAGATAATGTGGCAATTTATTGGGAGGCATGATGGGCAGGTGGACAAGAAAACAAATTTGAAAGAAGGCAAGGATGAGAAGCATTCACATGCAGAAAGAAAAGGCAGGACGTGTAGCTGAAGGTTGTAAGAGCCGAGGGCTGGAGGATGTCATGCGACATTTGGCTTTCGATTCTAAAAGTTGGTGTGTGCTCTCTGATTTCACTTATGAATGTTTGGCAAACATGAATTGGCTCTGTGATGCAGGAAAGTGTTCCCTCTACGGAAAGAGGAAACCCCTCTAGCCCTAGAGTGGGTCTAGTCACAAACAAGGACAGATCAACAATAGCTTTCCTTAAACAGTTAAAGTTGGAGGCCTACCTCAATGGTGGTTGATGGAGTTCTGTTGTGCTGCTCCAACTTCCACTTCCTTCTCCTGAAAGAGTGATCAACCTGAAACAAAGCAAAGGAAATACAACAAAGCACGTAATCGGATACGACAATGAACTATTTACTCACAAAGTCAAGAAGTCATGAGCTATCAAGTACATTACATACAAGACATAGGAAAACATCATTGATTGCATTAATAATGAAATAAGAGTCAGCTTACAACCAAAGTCTTGACGTCACAAGCCTTCTTAGAAAGAGTCCAACCAGCATGTTCTTCAAGCATTCACTCTTTGAAGATGGATCTCCCAACATACAAGAGCTCTCTCACTCATAAATTTTACACAAGAACAAGGGCACTTCACAACCTTCCACAAGCTATCAACAATCCCACACTTATCACTCTCACACCAGCTATCTAGCAAACTCACAAACACTAACAACACTGCTCAACTAGCCAACTATTAGAAACTAGTAATGCATATCAATGGTGGAAAGGAGAGCTTATCACCAAGGAAGGTAGCACAATTGATGGAACTGCCATACCAGGGAAGGAAGGGTGACATAAATAAGGCCAACAACTAGGTCTGGAGTCATCTGGAAGGCCGATTGTTAGAACAATTCACCAAATCTGGATCATCGCAGGCATAGAACTGAGCTTCAGCGCTAACATCATAGGTGATCAGTGCAGATAGTCAGATCATTGCCGAAGAGACCACATAGCCCCGTGTTGGTGCCTAAAATCAAGCCATCACGGGAATCAATTGTACTTCTATGTTGGCAGCGTGAATGGGCTGTTCATCAGTGCCTTTCAGCGTGTTTATTAAGCCTATAACCACAATGAGGTGGATACTTTAGGAAAGGTGGGTCAATTGGCAGCATAGGAGAGCATTTGTCTGTCATAAGCATGTTTGACTTGGACACATGACACAGTAAGAAGACCAGGAGTGAAAGCGGTGATAAATTACTGTGTAATAGATGCCCCCTAAAGTATGAAGCCCAAGAGAGTGGGAGGGGTGAAATGCTTTACAAAACAACTGGGCTGGAACACCATCTGGAAGGACCTGTATGCAAGTCGAGCTGATATATCTGAAGTACATGTAGTCTAGGCATGGGCGTAGCCATCCAAAAGACATATGAAATAGGTCTGTGGTATGGACGCAGCCATCGAGCTAATGAGACCATGATGTTGATAAAGGTATGGTCACAGCCATCCATAAATACTCAGGTATGGTCGCAGCCATCCATCAATGAGTCATGTAATTGCGAACCAATCCACACAGCTCAAACATATGTAATCTAAGTTCGGGGTCTTGAACCCAACCGACCATAGTACAAATTCTAACATGTGAATAGGGGTGCTGAAGTCGAGCATGAGAGAAAGTCGCTTGATTACCGGTCGATGAGGTAAACCTTAACAAGCACGAGAGAAACCATCAATAATGCCAATGGTTCTCAAGGTACTGTCCAGTACAATCCACGAAGTGTGAAAAAGGAGCTAAAGTCAAACACTCATGGAATCACGCAATCAACGACCAATGATGCAAATCGATCGTTAGGTGCGAAGAACTTGCCATTGAGGCATGCAAGCTCTTAGGTACCAAAGGGGATCTCTAGATCATCTCCTAGATAATGAGATGATGCCGATAGGAGACGACCCGTCGCAGGAGGGCCATAATGTTTCCCCCATCAATGAGACGAGATAAGGAACAAGTGGTAGATGGTAAAACAGAGTATCGGAGAAGGAGGCAGAGGTGTAAACTACAGAAGGATTATACTCTTGAACATGTCGGCGACACGACTCCGGAGGGTGGCAGCATTCAGGTACCAAAGGATCAGAGGCTTGATGACAATGACATGAATCAGATGGAATGAGGGTAAATGACAACCCAAACCCATGGAAGGAAAAATGATGATGTATGGATGTCCCAACTCGGCAAGAAGCAGAAGTGTCGATGTTCATGAGTGAATCGCTGCCATAGACAATCGATGATAAACCTGTTGTTAAATCCAACCTAGTAATATTTTTAAAAGCCCTAGGGAGGAGAAGCTCGAGTCTCGTCATGGCAATAAGTCCAATTTCGTCAGGGTTTAACAAGTCCGACATAGGCAAAAACTCGGATTCTTTTTCATGTTTAGGGAGTTTGAAAAAGACATAGAAAAGAAAAATCCAGGGGGTCCTTTTTCATAGATTTGTGTCTCTCGAGCCCGAAAAAGTATAAAACAATACTCAAAAGAACCGCTTGACCATTACGATCGAGGAGTACTTTTCATAATTAGTGACTTCGATCGGAAAAGGTAGAAAAGTGACTGAAATCACGTTGTTTCGTAAGCATTAACGAACCTGAAATGACAAGGGCTCGATAATCTTTTCTCATTTAAACGGTCAGAAAAGAGCTTAAAGGTGATTGCCTCTTATTTAATTTTAACGAGTCAAGAGGAGTAACTCGGCTATCTTTTCAATTTTTAAGTTGGAAAAGGGCTTAAAGATGACTTCATGGATCAAGCTTACATGAAACTCCATCACTTGTAAACCTGCACAAAACACGTCACACGTAAACCCATTTGATACAAAATGAACAACATAGCTAGAAAAACCATATTTTAACTTAAACATATGATAAAAATGAGAAAAAAACCATATTTATAAAATAATTTTTTAATTTTCCAAAAATTACTATAAAAGGGGGGTTAAACCATTGATTTTTACCATTGTTCTTGTTTATGCACTGTAGAGCGTTTTGGAGCACCGAAGTTGGCGAGCTAATTCTGGCCCGTTCGTCCATCATTCGTCCCGAAACTTCATCTAGGTAGATAGACCTCATCTTACACCTCAATTCAATGTCTTTTTTCATGCATTTGACCGTGAAATGTGTAAGTTTGGGCGGATTTTTCAAACCAAGTTCTGCCACTTGGTCATCATGGGTATAGCCCTCTGGTCCACGATGACCGAAAAAATTTACATAGAACATGCCCCGATCATGACAAATAAGTGATGTACTTCTGCGATGACCACGGAAAAATAACACTAGCACCCTCAAATCATCGCATCTATTTTAGAAACAGATGCAATGATGCTGCATGACCATTTTTTAATGCAAATTACGTTTAGAATTTTGCAAAAAGGGTGCTAATTGATTTTTTCCATCATGCAGGCTATAATGGCGTTCGTCTAGCAAGAACGAATGCATTATGACAATGATATCCAAGTTTTCACCGATGTCAGGTGCTGAAAGGCATTGTGAGCATGCGGGTTGGTCAAATTCTTCCTTACTTTGCACCTTTGGTCACAACTTGATTTACTGGAGCTACTAATCCGTGCCTGGAATCGCACAGATGGGAAATTCATCATTCGAGACTGGGATATTGAATTTGATGCCATAGACATATATTTTTTGACTGGGCTATCCCATCGGGGTGAGAGGCCAATTTTGGAGGGCCAATGTCCTGGGGACAAATCACTAGAGATGATTATGGCACGAGTGTGCGCCTAGGCATGAAAAACAAAGAGCGGGAAGGTGGAAATCGCGACAGTGAACGACGTGATTCTTCATGCTATGTTATTCATGGTGACATGGGCAGCGGTCTCCTAAGCCCAACATGAGGCTTCGAAGACCCATCTCTGGCTGGCTCTCGAATGTCTCAATCCAACCATGTTTAACTAGGCAGACGTAGTGACGGAAAACATGGAAAGGAAGCTTACCAGATGTCATCGAGGGGAGACGAAGCAGTTTGGCTATGGGTCCATCTTAGTCTTTCTCATGCTAGAGCGGGTGCTGGCACTGCAGCTACAAGACATGGATTTAGATGCACCCAGACCATGTGAGACCAGAACTACATGGTGGGCACACGTCATGCCATGAGGAGGTGGTGGACGAACAATATCGTGGGGGATATTATTCCGAGAGTGGATGGAGCGCGAGGTGATCTTCATTGACGATTGGCCATACACTGGCATGGACTTCCGCAGAGATCCTGACATGTAGCTGCCCCCAAGCGAGCAGTGGGATGATGGTGGTAAGAAACTCGATCACATTATTTTTTTCATTTCATTTTTTATGATGTTTTTAAAATTTTTCATGTACATCTCCTAATAACAATCACTGTGGAATTGTAGACGTGGGACCAGTGAGACCCATTGGGTTGGCTCCAGAGGCACGGAGGGATGCACAGGGAATCGGAGCACTGGTCGTGGCTCCTCCGATGGATGACAAGATGGAGGCAGTGTCTAGAAACCTCAAGGGTCTGATGGCAGGGATCCTTGACTACATGGGGGTCGAGGAGGTCCCTATAGCATTGCAGATCCACACAGTAGGAGTGAGACCCAGGGTGCACTACTTGTTGAGGCAGGTGGCATGGGCAGCGGTGTGCTATAGGGAGCACAACCCGCCACAGTAGACACCTAGGTTTATTTCTTGTTGATGATTTTTTGAGAGACATGTGTCTCAAATGTACAGAGAGCGCAAACTCTGCTTGGACATATACATTTATTTTTTGAGTGCCTCGATGCGCCACACGATATATATATAGATATATATACATATTTCTATGGTTTATTGTGTTTTTTATGCTTCTATTTGTTGTTTTAATTACATGTTATGCAAATGTCTGTCTAATACATAATTGGCTAATGCATCTGTTAACGTGTTTAATCGCCTTGGAATGTGTTGATATGTGATGAAACCAAAATCCTTTTCTAACAATTTAACACGTAAATGCAACCTTAAAATCCGATGGTCTCTGACGAAATATCGCCCATTGAGCTGGTGGACGACAAGCTGAGAATCCAGGTTCACAACCAATGTTCGAATACCGAGATTAATCGCCTCGTCCAGTAACTCAATAACTGCACTATACTCAGCGAAATTGTTTGTGGTACAACCTAGACAAACACCTTGAAGGTCTACCAGTTCACCATGAGGATCGTAGATTACCCATGCTGTAGAAGACATGTTGCGGGTACTGCGGCAGGCACCATCAGTAAAACCAATGTAAGGTGCACCAGACATCTGCACAAGAAGCAAAAAGACACAATAAGTGGCAATCATTCCGACACACCAAGCCAAAACATGAAACCACGCACACACACAACACACCTGATAAAGCACACATATGTACAAATTAGAGTGCATGGAATACACACATAATATTTTTTCGAGTAAAGCCCATTTCGGGGCTTATCCAAAGGGTTCCCTTCATAGTCAATCAGCTCATAGGCTCCTTTCTGTAAAACTCGCTTTACAATATAAGGCCCGTGCCACATGGGCTCGAATTTGCCTGCCCCCATTTTATCATTGGCTTGATCGTAGAGCAGGACTAAATCTCCCTCAACAAAAGAACGAGGATGAATAGTATGATCGAAGTGAGCTTTCACTCTCTTCTTTTGTGCTTCAATAGCTAGATAGGCTAGTCGATGAGTCTCGTCTAGCCGCTCCAGGTAAAGAAGGCGCTCTTCTACCCGAGTAGTGACGGGAAGTAATTTGACGGCTAATTTCAAATAAGGGATCTCACACTCAATGGGAAGGGTATCCTCCAGTCCGTAAAGCAATTGGAATGGAGTGAAACCAGTGGCATCCTTCACAGAAGTTCGGTAGGCCTATAAGGCAGAGAACAAGATCAAGTGCCAGTTGGACTTGTGCATGCCAATGGTTCGTTGAAGCATTGTAACTAGAACCTTGTTAACAGCTTCTACTTGGCCATTGGCCTAAGGATAGTATGGAGTCGAGCTATCATGCCGCAAGCCTAATTGGGTTGTAAGCTTAGTCATCATATGATTATGGAAATGCTTCCCGTGATCAGTGACGATAGCCTGAGGGAATCTGAACCAAGAGATAACATGATTAAACAAAAACTGTGCCACTGTGTGACTGTCTTCAGATAATGTGGGCATCACCTTGGCCCATTTTGTGAAGTAATCAACGACAATGATGATATACCGATTCCCCCCGGCCGAGCGAGGGTTACAGGTCATATAATCCATGCCCCATTTTGCAAAAGGGCCGACGGTAACAACAGGGTGTAATGGAGCGGGGGGCGCACACATCTTCTGCTGGTAGATTTGGCACTCGTGACAGGAGTGGACGACAAGAATGCAGTCCTTAAAGATGGAGGGCCAAAAGTAGCCAGCACGGAGGATATTTTGAGAAGTAGCATATCTGGACATGTGACCACCATAGGCGCTAGAATGGCAATCATTTAAAACTCGCTCAGCTTCCTCAAGCGTTAAACATCGGCGGAGAGCAGAGTTGGTGCCGAGACAGTACAGGGTGTCCCCAATAATACGATTGGGCTGAGATTGATGGTGAATCCATCGCCGAGCATCCTTAGACACATCGGGACGAAAAGAGGACGTCTGTAGATAGACAATGATATCCCCGTACCAGGGATTGAGGGTGTTGATTAAGAATAGGGTTTCGTCCGGAAGATGGTCCTCTAACCAAGAGGGCGCGGTAAGAGACAGAAAAGGGAACAACAACTTAGCAAAGACAAGGTATTTCTTGGACTTGGCTGTGGTGAATTCCAAATCAAAATCTTGGAGGATAACAATCCACTTTGAGTACTTGCCCCCCAGCAACTGACACGACAGGATGTACGTCATCGGGTTGCAATTAGAAACCACTGTCGTAGTGCACAATAAGATATAATGGTGGAAATATTGGACGACACAAACGACGGCCATTGCAAACTTCTCAATGTGAGCATATCGAGATTCCATATCTAATAAATCGCAGCTGAGATAATAAATGATGTGCTCAATGTCATCGTCATCATCTTGAACGAGAACCATGCCAATAGTGGTATCGGTAGCAGCGAGATACAAAGTGTAGTCACGATGATAATTAGGAGGACGCAACAATGGAGCAGAAACAAGGAGAGCCTTGAGGTGCTTGAAGGACTCTTGAGCAGCGGCATCCCAAAGAAAAGGGGTGTCTCGCTTTAATAACCGCGTGAAACCTTTGGCCACTTTGGCATAGTTCAGAATGAAGCGTCGTAAAAAATTCACTTTGCCTTGCAAGCTCTGCAATTGCTACAAAGAAGCAGGGGGAGGAAGATTCAGAATGGCCTCAACCTTAAGGGGATCCAGACGGATGCCCTCTCGGGAAACGATGAGCTCGAGAAGTCTGCCAGACTCTACATAGAAGACACACTTATGTGGATTGAGTCGAATACGGTAGTGTCGACAACGGAGAAAGATTTCGTGAAGGTGAGTGGGATGGTCCTGGAGTTTAGCTGAATGAGCTGGTAGATCATCTAGGTAAGGTTGCACAATGTGTTGAATATCCCACTCACCTTCACAAAATCTTTCTCCGCTGTCGACACTACCGTATCCGGCTCAATCCACATAAGTGTGTCTTTTGCGTAGAGTCTGGCAGACTTCTCGGGTTCATCGTCTCCAAAGAGGGCATCCATCTGGATCCCCTTAAGGTCGAGACCATTCTGAATCTTCCTCCCCCTACTTATTTGCAGCAATTGCGGAGCTTGCAGGAAAAAGCGAATTTCTTACGACGCTTCATTCCAAACTATGCCGAAGTGGCCAAAGGTTTCACGCGATTATTAAAGTGGGACACCCCTTTTCTTTGGGATGCCGCTGCTCAACGGTCCTTCGAGCACCTCAAGGCTCTCCTTGTTTATGCTCCATTGCTGTGTCCTCCTAATTATCATCATGACTACACTCTGTACCTAGCCGCTGCCGATACCATTATTGGCATGTTTCTCGTTCAAGATGAAAACGATGACATTGAGCATGTCATTCATTATATCAGCCGCAATTTATTAGATACGGAATCTCGATACACTTATGTCGAGAAGTTGGCATTGGCTGATGTTTGTGCCATCCAACATTTCTGCCATTATATCTTATTGCGCACTACGATAGTGGTTTCTAATTGCAACCCGATGACGTACATCCTATTGCGTCAGTTGCTAGGGGGCAAGTACTTGAAGTGGATTGTTATGCTCCAAGAGTTTGACTTGGCATTCACCACTACCAAGTCCAAGAAATACCTTGTCTTTGCTGAATTGCTATGCTCTTTGTCGTTTCTTGCCGTGCCCTCTCGGTTAGAGGACCATATTCTGGACGAAACCATGTTCTTAATCAGCACCCTCGATCCCTGGTATGGGGATATCATTGTCTATCTACAGACGTCCTCTTTTCATCCCGATGTGTCTAAGGATGCTTGGCAATGGATTTGGCATCAATCTAAGCCCTATCGTATTATTGGGGACACCCTATACTATCTCAGCACCGACACTGTTCTCCGCCGATGTTTAACGCTCGAGGAAGCTGGGCGAGTTTTAAATGATTGCCATTCTGGTGCCTGTGGTGGTTGTTACACAGTATTTTGCCACCATCCCTGTTACCCCTTCTCCCGCACATTGGAGGACCTATTCCGGGACCTGTGAGAAGTGACATAACTTGAAAACACTTGCTTTGTATCCCTTAAAGTATGTACTCTATATGCCCTGAAGACACCTTCTGCCAAATACCCAAAAATATAGCCCTTTCCCCATTGGCGCTGTTCCATAGTGTATTGCAAGTGCTAATGGGGTAAATCTTCCAAAGAGGGCATGCCAGCTAGCGCTCTGTATCAGATTCGCACTAGCGCCAACCCAGTTGGGTAAAGTTTTTAACCATCAAACTTCCGAAGGTTCCTTCCACCTTATCTATAAGCTAATTCTAGTTTGAATTGGTTTAGTTGGGCTTCGTATCTCCCAAGGAGGGAAGTAGTTCTCCACCTCTCATGGAAGCTTCCTTATGATAAGGACAATCCCACGAATCAAGTGGATGATCTTATCTACTCCTCCTATCTCTATATAAGCTTGTTCCTTCCCCTTTGACAAGCTAGTTGGTAATTCTTGGTTGATAATTCTACTTTTCAAGCTCCCAAAGTCTGAGGATTGCTAAGCTCATCTTGCAAGAGGTCTTGTGTATCCATATGAGGCTAAATCTTTAAGGAGGAGATCCATGTCCAAGTGATCAAGGAGAGAGAGGCTTATTCCCATCCCTATAAGCTTTGCAAGGCATGTGTTGCTGATTCACCCAGCCAAAGGAGGATTTGATTGGTTGTATTCTCTTTTGTTTTATCAATAATAATAGACGACTATCATTATGGTTCCACTCATGTGTCTTTATTACGATGTTTGAGTTGTATCCTTTCTGACTGATACATAGTTGCATTTCCTGAATTTTATGCTTGTATTTGTCTTGTTCTTTGCATGTGCAGGTGTCTATTCACGGAGATCGTGAGGATTGTGACCAGCTAAAGTGAAAGAATGGAAGCGACGACCCTTCTACGAATATAAGCGTTGGATTCGAGGTAGGCTCTCATCCTGGCCTTTGCTTTGCAATTAGGAACCTGCGTGTTAGCGTTGTTTGATTGTTGCTAGACCTCAGTTAGGCTAGTGGGATCTCCTTTGTCCACAGAGGGGATTTACCTACACAACAATTTGGCAACTCCACTGGGGAGTTGGCTTTGCCTTGTTTGTTTATCTTGTCTTGTTGTTTGATTTGCAAACTATTAGACAGAGTCTGAATTCTGGCCATATAGCATCAGAACGCTATTTCTTTGCATTAGCGAAGTAGATCAATGCTACTTCAGTCCATCTCCGGTTTGGTTTGCAAACTGAACAACTTGGGACTAGCCTTGTTCCTTGATTGTTTCCTTGGCTTCTCCCGCTTGTTTTGCTTTCTGGGTTGGATACCTGTGTTGTTTTTTCCTCTTGAAAGTACTTAGGTATTGTTGGTTTAGCCTTGGCTCTTGTGTTTTTTATTTTCCATAGCAAACTCGACTAGCGCTAGTTTATAGCGTAACAGTCGCGCCAATTGGCGCAAGTTGCACATTGACAACCTGTGGCAATCCTGAAAGGCACTAGTTGCAGCCTGACAGTCGCGTCAGGCCTATAAAATTTTGAAGTTTGCTTGGCTCTTTATTTTTTGAGCTTTGGTTTCATCCTAAGTGCCTTTACCAGATTACTTTGATGTGTTGGAATGTGATTTGACTGGTGTCGATTGCTACCCACTGGGTGTTTGCTTTTTTCTACCAATTTCGCATTTCTAGCCCTAGGGCATCTAGTGGCCTTGTGAGTCAAGCCTTCCTAAGGTGTTTCGATCTTTTTGTTGTCCAGTCAACTCTCTTACTTGCTCCTTTACACTTGTTTGGTAGTCGTGAATAATCTCGTTGCGTTATTTAGGTGGTTTGCTTCATCTTCACTTGAATTTCGCTTTGTCTCACTTTGAGCCTAGATCACACGGCTCATTGTTGTCTTTGGGACCTTTTTTTTCGATTCTTTGGATGTTTGATTTGTGTTTTAAGGAACTGATTGTGTGTGTATTGGTTGGAATTTGTTAGTGCTATTTCTCAAAAATCTCTTTAGTGCATTTTTCCATTATTGAAAAATAAAATCTCTTTTGCCTTGAAACAGTTAATGAAAGTTAGGACTTTTCATTTTGATTAGTGGATTCGTAATCTTAAAGAAAAGTTTAGTGATTTGCATTAACTGCATTAGGGAAACTCTTTGTTGTTTGTGATCATTTCGTTTGCATGAAAGATCTCTAAACTCTTTTGTAATTAGCATTCATCGAATGGAATGACATGTTTTGGCATATAGAGTGCATTTAGGGATTTTGAGAAATTACATACGGTAGGACCTGAAAGTCGAAACTTAACTCAAGATCAACTTTAAAATAAATCGAAAGAACTTAAAAACGCATTGGAACATAACGCTCACATTCTAGAGGTCTAGGCTAGAGACGTGCTTTGGCGTCGTTAAACCTAGTCACTTTTGTTCTCACATTAAGGTTGGGTGATTCTTCCTTGGGTGATTCAACTGTGGTCTAGTACGGACTTGTGCTCCCACGTACCGTCACGTATATATGGGGAGACTCCACTAGGTTATCATCCTTGCTCCATAGGAAGACATGTCTGCCACCTTACAACCCGTAACGCACCGAATACAGCATTCGGGAAGATTGACTGCCATACGGAAAGTCCTTGGCTTTCATATGATCGCTAAGGTGTATATGCAGTTTTATGGATTGTTTGGTAAACCCCTTGCCTAGTTTCTCCAGAGCAGTCACTTTTTGATCCTTTTCGGACTCCTTAAAAGAAAAGGCTCTATTGAATATTTGTCACTTTGGGCTCGTTAAATATTCGAAGGCAACTAGAGTCATCTTTTGTCCTTTTCTTGACTCTTAAAACATGAAAAGGTCAAGTTGTGTCCTAATGTCTTAAAAATTTATTCGGCCACAATTACATTTACCTTGTTAGATCTTGTTTGCGTTAGTTTTGAGTAGGGTCTTTTATCGTTAGCTTGTATAGGATTTTTGTTTGATTCGATCGTCCTGGTGGATCCATCGATCCCGTCTCCCGTCCCGAGTGACCAAGGGTCTCCTTCTTCTGCTACTCCTGAGACACGAGTTTGTGGTGACACTTTCCCTGTTATTCCAAGTGTCCAACTGCTGAACTCTCGTGCTCCAGAGGACGAGCTTTACGACTTGTTTTGGAACCTTGTTTGGGAGCCTTCTGAAGAGGATTTTCCCTCTACTCCTATTGGTGTTTCATCCCCAATGGTTTCTTCCGACATGGAAGAAACATATCCTGTATCAAGTGGAATACCCGTTATGTCGAGTATTGAGACTCCCATCCCAACTACATCCCCAGTTATCTCTACGCCCTACACTGTTACACCTCTCGATATCACAGTGTCGGCACGCTATAGATCTCTAAGGGATGCTATGGGTTCTACGAGTTCCTCTTCTATGTGGGATAATAACATTGTTCCCACTATGGGACCTTTTGTTTCCCAAGTTCACCATACCATTGTCACGTCAGTTCCGACCAATCCGACCGTTTGTATCGCATCGTTGACTCCAGTTGCTTGTGCCGTTACGGCATCGTCCATTGTAACTACTGTTGTCGGCCCATCCCGCAGCCCAGCACGTAGTGGTCAATCGGCACATGCTTCCAGAGTTGTTCATCCTGCAAGCAGTGCCCTGCCTTCTTCTGATGCCAATTCAGCAGGGGGGGCATATTCTCAGTACTTGCATGCTGTCCAAAATCCAGGTGGGCAAGGCCCTTATTATGATCCTGTCAATCATTATTTGTATACCTCCTTGCCAGCCCAATCCGCTGTAGAAGGTACCATTCCATGGAATGTGGCTTGGGGTACCACCGGTTATGGTGGTGGCCAATTCCGTCCGGGTCAAGGGCAGCCATCTGAAGGACCATCATACCAAGGTCAGTCATCCTACACGCAGCCTAATTATGGGCAGCAGTATTATGGCCAAACCTATCCAGGGCAACCTAGGGGCTCACAAGGACAACCCTACCAAGGAAAACCTTCGGCCTCTGTTGGTCCATCTTATACATATCTTGGGCAGCCTTCTGGAAACCTAGGACAACCTTACGCGCAGCAAGGACAACCCGGAAACCAGCAAGGTTACCGTTCTAGGCAAGGTGGCCAGCCTTACATACAGCAAGGCCAGCCCACTGCTCAGCCTAGTCAGCCATCTGGTCTACAAGGAAAACCTTCGGTTGCGCAAGGACAACCAAACCACCAGCAAGTTCAACCTTCTGGGAAAGTAGGTCCGTCTCAGATCCAACCAGGACAACCTTCCGGCCAGATGGCCCAACCTCAGTCTTCGCAAGGATATCTCTCTGGGGCGGCTCAACCGGGCATGCAGATGGTTCCTGCTTCTCAAGCTCAACCTAGTTACCAACCCCAAAATCAAACTGGTCTCAAGCCGCAAGGTGGGTACCAATCCCATCCTTCTTATCAAATGCACCCTGGTTCCCAGGCTCAATATGGAGCCTAACAACCATATGGATACCAGCAACCCCAGGGGCAAAATCAATTTACCCCATATCAAAATTACCAAGAGCCGCAGGCCACCCCTTATCAAAATTATCAGCAACTCAATGTTGCTCCTGTAGGACAGTATGGTAACCAATGGGGCGCTAGGGGGCAGAACCAGAATCAACCATCCGGTTACGGATATAACCCTTATGGACCAAGTTCCTATGGACAAGGTCCTTTTGGACCTGGTCCATCCAAACAAGGTCAATGGGGGCAACCAGCAACTAGATGGAACTCTGGCCCTACCTCATATCCGCAGATGTCCTTCAACCCGCAGCTACCATTTCTAGCGACCTTGGAACTACCCGATGTGTCGAAGTTAACAAATGATCGTATTTTGCATAATCCACAATGGCCACCAGTTCCAACTAATATACCCGGCGACTGTCCCAAATTCGATGGCAAGGCTAGAGAGGATCCTCAAGCCCATGTAATGACCTATCACCTTTGGTGCTCGTCCAATTCATGGCTTGATGATTCGGTTCGACTTCGCCTGTTCCAAAGGACTCTCACCGGCTCCGCTGCTAAATGGTACATTGAATTGACCTGTGGGTCTTTTCAAGATTTCAATTCATTGGCTATGGCATTCCTCACTCATTTTCAGTTACCCATTCGGTACGAGACAGGGACCCATCTCCTTACGTCTCTCAAGCAGGATACGGCTACGCACATCTCTGATCATATACATGAATGGAGAAGGCATCATCGGTTGATCAAGTTTTGGATTCCTGATCAACTCCTCACCGATTGGTTCACAACTTCCTTTGTCCCTAAGATTGCACGAGACATTGCTATGGGATCCTGTGTAACTAAAGAGCAAGTGATCGCGCGTGCTCAGTACCTTGACTTAGTTTATTCTCAGTCAGGTGCTTTATATGAGTATTTGCCTGATGCCCCAAGACCCAGTACATCCAAGGCTCCACCAAAGCCATCTATTGATGGAGTTATTGGCTCTGTAAATCCGTCATCCAAAAAATCATCCTCAAACCCTGGGAAGCCCAAATTGAATGCTTCTAACGAGAACACTTCTCAGGGTGGTTCAAATTCTGTGAGTACTTTCGAGGTTAACGCCATCCAGTCCACCACGGTGAGTAAGGCCTCGAAAGGAAAGAAAAAGGGGAAAGCAAAGATTAAGTCTGAACAACCTAAACGGGATTCCTCCAAACCTCCATTCGAGGAGGGAGCTAAGCGCAAACCCAAATATCCTTGTCTCATCTGTGATGAGGATCACTACACTAAAGAATACCCAAGGCGGTCTGAAGTTAGTCGTTTGTTGAAAGGCACTCCTGGGATTCCTGCGGTTCTTAAAGAACCTTTCCCCTCTCAACAGACTCAAATGGTGGCTGATTCCCAAGTCTTCATGGTTGGATCCATTCCGGTTCATGTAACGGCTCAAACAAAGGAGTATCCATCGTCCGCCGGGAAGGAGCCCGAGGTTCCCTCAAGCGCTCCTTCATCCAACTCTGGTCCGCTCCATATCGAGAGACCAAGTACTGAGACGACCATCCGACCCCCTCCCAAAGGAGTACTCAGGAGATCATCTTACAACCGAAATGCTCATCCTGCTCAGCACTACGACATAGTTGAGGACTTAGCGCAGGCTCCGTCGGCTATGTCCACCTTAGAAGTTCTCCAGAGCTACCCCCCTCAGAGGAAGTCCCTGCTATCGGCCATCTGTGGCATCGACCTGACAGATTCAGATCTGATTACCTTTGATCTCGAGAGCCATGTTCCAAGGCTGCCTCATCAGATCACCTTTCTTATACAAGTCATCATCAATTCCAAAACGATCCATCGTACAATTATTGATGAGGGCGCGTCAACTTGCATCATGTCTATTTCTTTTTGGAAAGCGATCGAGTCTCTGACTCTGAGCCAATCTCCTGTGAAACTGGAAGCCTTCGATGGGAGAGAATCTCGTCCCTATGGTATTCTTCAATGATTGTCGATCACTTTAGAAGGGAAACCGTTGAGGTAGAAGTCGAGGTCATTGACACAAATCTTACTTACAACCTCCTTCTGGGTCGGAGTTGGACGTATGCCATGTGTGCCGTGGCTTCATCCCTCTTCCGTGTAATTCGTTTCCCTCACCAGGGGAAAATTGTCACGGTAGACTAGCTCTCCTTCTTCGCTTCTTCTTATGAAGGAAATGTGCCTTTCGTGGAGCATACCTCCATCGTGTGGGAGCCGGACTCTTCAAAGATCCCGCCCTTATGGGTGTTTTCTCACTCCCACATCCCAACCTCGCCTCCATCAGTATGATTTCGATTCGTTCTGATCTCTGGGTCCTTCCCCCCATCGACCAGATAGAATCATGGGGCGAGGAGATGCTGTTGAGTCCCGCCGAGCTCAACTACATCGAAATCGCTGCTGTATCGGCTCCTCCTGCTCAACCTGCTTATATAAGCAGAGCTCTTGACTCATACGACTATTCCTCTTGGCTTGGAGAATTCGCCTCCTCAGATCCATTAAAGGAAATATTTCCTTCCGACGAAGCCATCATAGAGACCATGTCTCTCGAGGAACTTCCATGGTTCCATCTTCACCACCGTTCCTCGTTTCTCCCTACCCTTCGGGAAACGTTGGCTTGTCTCGAGCGGTTTTCTCCATGTCTCCCTTCACAACCTCTTCAGACGCCTATTCAGCTTTATCAAGTATCGTCTTAAGGGAATTTTGGGAACATTACGCAGACCCAACCCATCGACATCTCTGTTAAACCAGATAGGAGTCACATGCACTCCTGAGGAAATTCAGATCTATATAGTGCTTTTTCGCGAGTTCCGTGACGTCTTTTCGTGGTCTTATGAAGAGATGCCTGGCATTGATCCAAAAATTGTAGTGCATGAGATACCTATGTATCCAGGAGCCAAACCTATTCGTCAGCGTTTGCGCCCCGTGCACCACTGCAAGGCCGCAACTATCAAAGCGGAAGTTGGAAAACTTCTTAAAGCTGGTTTCATTTACCCTATCCCAATCACAGATTGGGTCTCTAACATTGTCCCTATGGATAAAAAGCGGTGTATTATTCGTGTCTGTGTCGATTATCGCGATATTAACCGAGCCTGCCCAAAAGATAACTACCCCACACCTTTCATTGACCAACTCATTGATGAGTGTGCTGGGAGTGAGATATATTCATTTATGGATGGATTTTCTGGCTGCAACTAGATTAATATCGCGCCCACTGATCAACACAAGATGGCCTTTATCTGTCCGTGGGGAACTTTTGCTTATAAAAAGCTCCCTTTCGGTCTCAAAAATGCTGGCGCCACTTTTCAGCGTGCGATGTCTTATGCCTTTCATAATATTCGGCACATCGTACAACCTTATCCGGATGACCTTCCCGCTCATTCGGCTAAGCGCCAAGACCACCCGTCACATCTCCGTGAGATTTTTCTCCGCTGTCGACACTACAACATTCGACTGAATCTGCACATATGTGTCTTCTGCGTGGAATCTAGTCGACTCCTCGGGTTTATCGTCTCCCGAGAGGGAATCCGCTTGGATCCCCTTAAAGTCGAAGCCATTTTGAATCTTCCTCCCCCTGCTTCTTTGCGGCAACTGCAGAGTTTGCAGGGTAAAGCAAATTTTTTGCGATGATTTATCCCAAACTATGCCGAAGTGGCAAAAGGTTTCATGCGGTTACTCAAGCGTGATGCCCCATTTCGATGGGATTCCATAGCTGATGAGTCTTTTGCACATCTTAAAACTCTTCTGGTTTCCGCCCCTTTTTTGCGGCCTCCGCATTATCATTGCGATTGCACGTTGTATTTGGCCGTTGTTGATACCACCATCGGTATGGTTCTGGTTCAGGATGATGATGATGGCACTGAACATGTTATCTACTACCTTAGCCGCAACTTGTTAGATACGGAAACTCGGTATGCTTATGTCGATAAGTTGTCCCTCGCTGTTGTTTGCGCTGTTCAACGTTTCTGTCATTACATCTTGTTGCGTACTATGACAGTGATCTCCGATTGCAACCCCATGACCTATATTCTCTCACGCTAGTTGCTGGGGGCAAAATACTCGAAGTGGATATTCATCCTCCAAGAGTTTGACTTGGAATTTACTACGGCCAAGTCTAAGAAATCACTCGTATTTGCTGAGATGTTGTGTTCTTTTCCATCCACTGCTGCCTCCTCTCAGTTAGAGGATTCCATTCCAGACGAAACTCTCTTCCTCATTAGCACCCTTGATCCCTGGTACAGGGATATTATTGTCTACTTGCAGACTTCCTCCTTCCATCTCGAAACCTCTAAGGATGTTCATCGACGGATCCGACATAAAGCCCAACCATATCGCATCGTTGGAGACACCCTGTACCGTCTCGGTGTTGATTCTGTTCTTCGCCGATGTTTAACTTTCTAAGAAGCAAAGAGAGTTCTGAATGACTGCCACTCTGGTGCTTGTGGTGGTCACATGTCTGGATATGCCACCGCATAGAAAATCCTCCGTGCTGGCTATTTCTGGCCCTCCATCTTCAAATATTGCATTATTGTTGTCCGTTCATGTCATGAGTGCTAGATTTACCAACAAAAGATGCATGCACCCCTTGCTCCACTGCACCCCGTTGTAACCGTTGGCCCTTTTTCCAAATGGGGCATCAATTATGTGACCTGTAACCCTCGCTCAGTCGGGGGGCATGTGTACATCATCGTTGCTATTGATTATTTCACGAAATGGTTCGAGGCGATGCCTACATTGTCAGAAGACGGTCACACCGCAGTGCAGTTTTTGTTCAACCATGTTATTTCGCGGTTCAGAGTACCCCAAGCCATCGTCACTGATCACGGAAAACATTTTCGTAATCACATGATGACTTAGTTAACAACCCAGTTGGGCCTTAGACATGATAGTTCGACCCCGTACTATCCTCAGGCAAACGGTCAAGTGGAAGCCATGAACAAAGGTTTGGTCACGATGCTTCAAAGAACTGTTGGCATGAATAAGTCCAATTGGCACCTGATGTTGTTCTCTGCTTTGTGGGCCTACTATACCTCCGTGAAGGACGCCATCGGTTTCACTCCTTTTTAGTTAGTTTACAGACTGGAGGCGACCCTTCCTATTGAGTGTGAGATTCCTTCATTAAAGATAGCCGTCGAGTTACTCCCTGATACTACTCCAGTAGAAGAGCGTCTTCTTTACTTAGAATGGTTGGATGAGACTCGTCGTCTAGCCTCCCTAGCTATTGAAGCTCAGAAGAAGTGAGTGAAAACTCACTTCGATAATACTGTTAACCCCCACTCTTTCATTGAGGGAGACCTAGTACTGCTCTATGATCAAGCTAATGATAAGCTCAGGACAGGAAAACTCGAGCCTATGTGGCATGGGCCCTATATTGTGAAAAGAGTTTTACAAAAAGGTGCCTACGAGCTTATAGATTATGAAGGTAATCCACTGGATAGGCCCCGAAATGGGCTTTATCTCAAAAAATATTATGCATGAGTCCAGGAACTCTCTCTTCTTGTACATACGTATGCTTTCAGCAGTGTGTTGTGTGTGCATGTTTGTTTTTATTTTGGTATGTCGGCATGATTGCCACTTATTGTATCTTTTGCTTCTTGAACAGATGTCTAGATCGCCTTACGTTGGTTTCGCTGATGGTGCTTCCCGCAGTACTCGCAGCTTGTCATATGCGGCATGGGTGATCTACGATCCTCATGGTGAGTTAGTAGATATTCAAGGGGTTTGTCTAGGGTGTACAATGAACAATGTTGCTGAATAGAGTGTTGTGATTGAATTATTAGCTAAGGCGATTAACCTTGGCATTCACACATTGGTTGTGAATTTAGACTCTCAACTTGTAGTCCACCAACTCAACGGATGTTATTCCGTAAGAGATCATCGGATTTTAAGGTTGTATTTACGTGCTAAGTTATTAGAAATGGATTTTGATTTCATTACTTATCAACATATTCCAAGACGACTTAATACGTTAACCGATGCATTAGCTAATTTTGTGTTGGACAGACATTTGCATAATATGTGAATCAACATAATACAAGAAGGATAAAGCACAATAAGACCATAAAACATGTGTATATATATATATATGCATGTCCAGAATGTTTGCACCCTGTGCATCATCAAAAAATAGTACATGTCCGTCTAAATACATCCGGAGAAAACATGTCTCTCAAAAAATATGCATGAAAAGAAAAGCCTAGAGATGTAGTCTCGGTGGTGCTCATGGTAGCACGTCACCACCCACACTAGACGCCTCAAGAGATGATGGATGCGAGTTGGCACCCCTACTGTGTGCCTCTGGTAAGCTAGCGGGACATCCGCTAGCCGAGCATAATATGGAATCCCTCGAGTGATAGCCTCAAGGTTCTGGATAAGCTCCCCTTCGTCACCACCCTCCTCCAGAGGATCTGCTCCTACTGCTGCTGCTACTGGATGTCTTCTCACAATGGGAGACAAGCCAGCTGGACACTCTGGGCCGACATCTGCATGTGCATATAAAGGTTATTAGGACAAGCATGTACTAACAAAAAAAAATCATAAAAATACAAAATCAAAAAGTGAGGATGTACCATTCTCCTCGTCCCAGTCCTCTCCCTTCGGAAGGGGAAGGTCAGGGTCTCCAGTGAAGTCTGTCCCCGCATATGGCCAGTCTTCCACCATGATCAATTGGCGGTGAAGCCACTTGAAGAACTGCGGTCTGAAGGCCATCTGCTGGCTGCCACCACCCCTCGGCATCAGTGCCGCCCATTGAGCCATCCTCGGCTCTCGAGGTGCTGGGTCTGCCACAAAGGCCCCTTGGCCCTGGAAGCTTAGCACGCATTCCAGGAAGAATGTCACCAAGATGGAACCATACCCGAACTGTTGTAGCTTGCCCTGCTTGGCCTTTGTCAACTGCCTCTTCATATTGGTTGTCACAGCTGACGCCCAATTGAAGACTGTCAGGATAAGGCACTCCATCGCTAAAAGAAGATGGTTCTTCGTGGCTTCGTGGGGCGCTTGTGCCCCCGCAACTTGTGTAAAAGTGAATAGTAATGCCCGCAGTTTCAAGTCTCGAACGGTGGGGATATCCACCTTCGAACTGCCCTGCCCATATTTTGCCTCCGGGAAAATTCGGGCCTTCACTTCATCCATCTTCTCTCCATATGGCCTGCTCCCAGTCAATTGAGGCACTAGCCCTCGTCGTGACAATCCAGTCAAGAAGTAGACATCCGATACATCCAGATCCAGTACCTGATCCCCTATTCGGAACACTTGTTCCTCCACATCCCATAAGTCGATCAAGTACTCTAAGAGCTCTGGCTGAGATCGCAAATAGGATAGCATGAAGAATTTCTTGAGCCCACATCCTCTCAGAGCTTCCATGCAATCCTCGTCAGCTAGGGCTAATGTGTCCACTTGGTCATGTTCCCGTTCCTTCGATGTCAACACCATTTTTGCGGATTGCCCGGCAAAAACAAGTCAAAATGATGCATTAGAATCTCATACAACTTGAAATTGCAGCTAAAATGGGTTTTTAATTTGTTAAAATTGGCCTATAAATGTGCGCATACGTTGGCACGATTGTTTCTAAAACAGTCGCGCCCATGGGCGCACGCCCTATGGGAAATTTTCCCCATTGGCACGGGCCCATGCCCAAAACCCGCCAATGGGCGAAACCCCCAAATTTGAAGTTCCCCCCATAGGAAATCAAAATCCAACTAAAAATAAATTTGGAACGGATGAAAATGGAGCTAAGGACAAGACCACTTACCTGGCACTGACGGCGCTTGAAATGGTCCACCGGATTGGTCGCTATCGTCAACTGAAGGTCACACTCCAAAAGCCCTAAGGTTGCTCTCAAATGGTAAAAAGTGAAAAGTAATTTTTATTTTACTATTTTCACCCTTTTATAGCTTTTTGACCCTGATTAAGCTTTAAAAAGTCATTTTATGAATATTTTCATGGATATTTGTATCAAAAATGGGTTTTACGCCGATTTTTTGTGCAGTGATAGGTGTTCGTGCAGCTTTCATGGCGAAACGAGTTGTATTTTATACTTTTTCGGACTCGGTAAATACACGAAAAAGTCACTTTGGAGTCATCTTTTGCTCTTTTCTGACTCTCTAAACGTGAAAAGAATGCCGAGTTAGTCCTCCCGAATCGTTAAACGCACATGAGAGGCAGTCATCTTTAAACCCTTTTCCGACCATTTAAAAATGAAAAGATTGTCGGACCCTTGTCGTTTCCGGTTCGTTAATGGTGACGAAGCGACGTGGTTTTGATCGATTATTTACTTTTTCAGATCAAAGTCACTATTATGAAAAGTACTGCTCGATCGTAATGATTGGGCAGTTCTTCCGAGAATTGTTTTATACTTTTTCGGGCTCGAGAGACACAACTGTATGAAAAAGGACACCCCTGGAGTTTCCTTTTCTCTGTCTTTTCAAACTCTCTAAATATGAAAAGACGCTGAGTTCTTCCTTTTTCAGACTCGTTAAAACTGTATGACATCGGATCTCGTCGAAATGACGCCTCTCAAGCATATGCTATCCCCGTCAAGCTTGCCATCCAAAAATAACCGGGGTACTCGCCAGAAATGGTGGGGGAATAAAGGAACCGTAATCATCTTCGTGTCGGCAATATGTCGCTCTTGAACATGGCACTTGTCTGCATTCGTGTTTGGGTGGGGACATCTCATCTTGTTTCACATTTTCCTCCGTGGGTTTTGGTTATCCTGTTTGACCATTAATCTGCTCATCGCCTTGTCACCATGACCCCTGATCATTTGATGTCAAATACTGCTAAGTCCGCTGTCGTGCCGCCAATATGTTCAAGAGAAGTTGACCTCTGCAGAATACTCAACCTCCCTCTGATACCTCACACACAACATTTTATCCTTCTCCGTCTCGTGTCGATGATGTGGGAAACATTATGGCCCACCTTCGGTCAAAGTCACTTCTTGTCGACTTCAGCTCATTATCCAGGAAGTTGATTTAGAGACTCCCTTCAGGTACCTTGGAGCCTGCATGCCTCAATGGTAGGTTCTTCGTGTTTGACGTGAGGTTTTCATCATTGGCCTCCGATCGGATGACTCTACGGGTGTTCGACACCGGCTCACTGATTCACACGCCGTGGATTGTACCTATAGTACCTTGAGGACCATTATCATTATTGGTGGTATCTCTCGCGTCTGTTAACAGTTTTCATCATTGATTGGTAATCAGACGATGTTCTCACATGTTCGACTTCGACTCCTATATTCACATGCTTGAACTTGTACTTTGTTCGGGTCGAGTTGGAGTGCAAGACCCTAGATTTTGTATGTTGAGATCTAGGCTGGATTTTGTGGATTATTATAATCACTACATGACTCATTCACTGGATGGTTGTGACCATGCCTGAGTCTATTCATTGATCCTCATCGGATGGCTGCGTCCATACCTGGGATCCAGATTTTTATGTACTCTGTTATGGATGGCAGCACCCATACCATGTACATCATGTATTTGAGCTATCAGTTGTAGTTCGTGCAAGTTCTCCGGCGGTTGTGTTTTCAGCCAACCATGTTCTTGTAAAGCACTTCACCCCTATATCTCTCAGGCTTCATGCTTTAGGGGGCATCTGTTACACAGTACTTTGTCACCATCCCTGTTACCCCTTCTCCCGTACATTGGAGGACCTATTCCGGGACCTGTGAGAAGTGACATAACTTGAAAACACTTGCTTTGTATCCCTTAAAGTATGTACTCTATATGCCCTGAAGACACCTTCTGCCAAATACCCAAAAATATAGCCCTTTCTCCATTGACGTTGTTCCACAGTGTATTGCTCATGCTAATGGGGTAAATCTTCCAAAGAGGGTGCGCCAGCTGGCGCTCCGTATCAGAGTCGCACTAGCGCCAACCCAGTTGGGTAAAGTTTTTAACCATCAAACTTCTGAAGGTTCCTTCCACCTTATCTATAAGCTAATTCCAGTTTGAATTGGTTTAGTTGGGATTATTATCTCCCAAGGAGGGAAGTAGTTATCCACCTCTCATGGAAGCTTCCTTATGATAAGGACAATCCCATGAATCAAGTGGATGATCTTATCTACTCCTCCTATCTCTATATAAGCTTGTTCCTTCCCCTTTGACAAGCTAGTTGGTAATTCTTGGTTGATAATTCTAATTTTCAAGCTCCCAAAGTCTGAGGATTGCTAAGCTCATCTTGCAAGAGGTCTTGTGTATCCCTATGAGGCTTAATCTTTAAGGAGGAGATCCATGTCCAAGTGATCAAGGAGAGAGAGGCTTATTCCCATCCCTACAAGCTTTGCAAGGCATGTGTTGCTGATTCACCCAGCCAAAGGAGGATTTGAGGTCAGAACTTGGTTGTATTCTCTTTTGTTTTATCAATAATAATAGACGACTATCATTATGGTTCCACTCATGTGTCTTTATTACAATGTTTGAGTTGTATCCTTTCTGACTAATACATAGTTGCATTTCCCAGACTTTATGATTGTATTTGTCTTGTTCTTTGCATTTGCAGGTGTCTATTCACAAAGATCGTGAGGATTGTGACTAGCTAAAGCGAAAGAATGGAAGCGACAACCCTTCTACGAATATAAGCGTTGGATTCGAGGTAGGCTCTCATCCTGGCCTTTGCTTTGCAATTAGGAACCTGCGTATTAGCGTTGTTTGATTGTTGCTAGACCTCAGTCAGGCTAGTGGGATCGCCTTTGTCCGCAGAGGGGATTTACCTACACAACAGTGGTCACATGTCTGGATATGCTACTGCCCAAAAGATCCTTCGCGCCAGCTACTTTTGGCCCTCCATCTTTAAGGACTGCATTCTCGTTGTCCGCTCCTATCACGAGTGCGAAATCTACCAACAGAAGATGCGTGCACCCCCCGCTCCATTGCACCCTGTTGTTACCATCGGCCTTTTGCAAAATGGGGCATTGATTAGATGACCTGTAACCCTCGCTTGGCCGGGGGCATGGGTATATCATTGTTGCCATTGATTACTTCACAAAATGGGCCGAGGCGATGCCCACACTATTTGAAGATGGTCACATAGCGACGCAGTTTTTGTTTAATCATGCTATCTCTCGGTTCGGAGTCCCTAAGGCTATCATCACTAAGAACGGGAAGCATTTCTATAATCATATGATGACTAAGCTTGAGGGACTCCGAACTGAGAGATAACAGGATAAACAAAAACTGTGCCACTGTGTGACCATCTTCAGATAGTGTGGGCATCGCCTCGGCCCATTTTGTGAAGTAATCAACGAAAATGATGATATACCCATGCCACCGGCCGAGCGAGGGTTACCGGTCATATAATCAATGCCCCATTTTGCAAAAGGGCTAACGGTAACAACAGGATGCAATGAAGCGGGGGGCGCACGCATCTTCCGCTGGTAGATTTGGCACTCGTGACAGGAGCGGACGACAAGAATGCAATCCTTAAAGATGGAGGGCCAAAAGTAGCCGGCGCGAAGGATCTTTTGAGCAGTAACATATCCGGACATGTGACCCCCACAAGCGCCAAAATGGCATTCATTTAAATCTCGCTCAACTTCCTCAAGTGTTAAACATTGGTAGAGAACAGATTCAGCACCGAGACGGTACAGGGTGTCCCCAATAATACGATAGGGCTGAGATTGATGGCGAATCCATCGCCAAGCATCCTTAGACACATTGGGATGAAAAGAGGACGTCTGTAGATAGACAATGATATTCCCATACCAGGGATCGAGGGTGCTGATTAAGAACATGGTTTCGTCTGGAATATGGTCCTCTAACTGAGAGAGCGCAACAAGAGACAACAAAGAGAAAACGAGAAAAACAAAGGCCAAAACTCCTCCCCATGTGGGGTCACCAATTTGTGATGCAGGAAAGTGTTCCCTCTATGGATAGAGGCAACCCCTCTAGCCCTAGAGTGGGTCTAGTCACAAACAAGGACAGATCAACAATAGCTCTCCTTAAACAGTTAAAGTTGGAGGCCTACCTCAACTGGTGGTTGATGGAGTTCTGTTGCGTTGCTCTTGCTTCCGCTTCCTTCTCCTCAACGAGTGATCAACTTGAAACAAAGCAAAGGAAATACAAAAAAGCATGTAACCGGATACAACAATGAACTATTTACTCACAAAGTCAAGAAGTCATGAGATATCAAGTACATTACATACAAGACATAGGAAAACATCATTGATTGCATTAGTAATGAAATAAGAGTCAGCTTACAACCAAAGTCTTGACGTCACAAGCCTTCTCAAAAAGAGTCTAGCCAGCATGTTATTCAACCATTCACTCTTTGAAGATGGATCTCCCAACATACAAGAGCTCTCTCACTCATAAGTTTTACACAAGATCAAGGGCACTTCACAACCTTCCACAAGCTATCAAAAATCCCACACTTATCACTCTCAGACCAGCTATCTAGCAAACTCACAAACACTAACAACACTGCTCAACTAGCAAACTATTAGAAACTAACAATGCATATCAATGGTGAGAGTTTAAATATGAGAAGGAGTCTCCATGAATGGGGGAAAGGAGAGCTTATCACCAAGGAAGGTAGCACAATTGACAGAACTGCCATACCAGGGAAGGAAGGGTGACATAAACAAGGCCAACAACCAGGTCTAGAGTCATCTGGAAGGTCGACTGTTGGAACATTTGCCCAATCTGGATCATCTCTGGCACAGAACTGAGCTTCAGCGCTGACATCGTAGGTGATCAGTGCAGATAGTTAGATCACCGCCGAAGAGACCACATAGCACTGCATTGGTGCCTAAAATCGGGCCATCATGGGAATCAGGTGTACTTCTGCACTGGTAGCGCAAATGGACTGTTCATCAGCACCTTTCAGCGCGTTTATTAAGCCTATAACCGTAATGAGGCAGATACTTTAGGAAAAATGGGTCAATTGGCAGCATATGAGAGCATTTGTCTGTCATAAGCATGTTTGACTTGGACACATGACAAAGTGAGAAGACCGGGAGTGAAAGAAGTGATAAATTATTGTGTAACAGGCTCCTACAAAGAATTCCTTTAGAAAGAGGAACTGAAGCAAATCTAGAAGCAGAACAATGGTTAATTCTAATGGTGTCCCCACTTGATTTAAATGTTGAGGCCTCCTGGTCTTCTTGGGTAATTGTCCTGTCAATTTGGGGGGAGATAGATTGGTCTGCTATCTGGAGAAGTGGGGTAGGACACCTAATTTTAGCCTCGGGGTAGATAGGTTCTAGGGTATAAGAAGAAGGTTGAGTCGAATTGTGACCGACAGGGTCATCCTAAGTGGTTTCCACTGCATCTGTAGGAACACAATTTCTTTAAGTTGATAAGGATGGAGATGTGGATAGAGAAGGAAGGTGTCACGGATAATTGTAGATGGATAAAAGTATTAGCTTCCCTTTGTGTCTCCCTCGACCTATCAGTAGGGTTATTGATCCTCAATCTAGAGTCGATCCCGAACCTAGAAAAGGTTCGCAAAAGAAGGTGCAGTAACTAGGGCCAAAACTGGGGAAGGGAAACCATCCAAAGAGGGCTTTTTCTTAGCTCCTTCAAGGGGACCCAATGGTGAAGGGTTGCACTTTCATGGACGAGAATAAGAATTGTAGTTTGGTGGGAAAAGGAGAAGCAATGTCTTGCCATCTCGGGTGGCGAAAACCAAGGAAGAAAGAAACATGGGAATGCTAGAAAATTATATATTACACAACAATGGAACAAATAAAATATATTGCAGAAATATAAACACAGAAAACACATAAAACAAGAGAGACATAGATATATGTGGTTCACCCAATTTGGGCTACTTCCACGAAGAAACAAGCAGTTCTTCCTTTTATATTATCGAACAAACCGAAGAGATACAACCTACAATAGATCCACTGTAATTCCCTCTTCACTCTCACACAATCTCCTCTCTCTTTCTCACTCAAAATACAGATCTACATAAATGAAGTACAATTCCCTCATATATAGTGAGGGGTTTCCTTATAGGGCAAAAAACCTTAAATTAAACATAACTTCTATCGTTAGGTATCTGCCTAATGAACGACCCAGATTGAATACGAAATTACAACATTTTACAAGGCAATTTTACTTCTATTTTTAGCTTCAGGGGTAGGTGCCCCCCCCCAGACCCCCATTGCAACAAAAATATTACAGGTGGCATTGCTGCCACATTACAAACTGGGGTCCAATGTGGTGATACCTCTTAATAAAGAAGATAATTAGGCTCTACACCCAACAATCTCCCACTTGGAGACTGATTATAGCAACTCCACCGCTGCTTCATTTGCTGAACAATGACTCCACTTTAGACCTGGATATTTCTCATCTTCTTCATCATAATTGAAGACCAATTGAAACTGAGTAGAATCTCAGTTTCTCCCTAGTTACAACTTTTGTTAACATGTTTGCAAGATTCTAGCTAGTGTGTATCTTTTCCAGCTCCAATTGTCCATCTTCCAACACTGACCGTATGAAATGGTACTTGAGCCGTATATGTTTAGTCTTGGAATGAAATATAGAGTTCTTTGCAAGATTTATGGCACTCTGGCTATCATTGTATAACCTACCCAACTGCTCCTTCTTACCCAATTCATCCAGAAACTTTTGTAACCAAATCATTTCTTTACTAGCCTCTGTAGTAGCAACATACTCTGCTTCCATTGTTGAGAGTGCAACAACACTTTGCAGTTTTGAAACTGAAATGACAACTGTTCCACCTATAGTAAACACATACCCTGTTGTGCTCCTCCTTTTATCTCTATCACCCGCCATATCTGCATTAACATATATCTGTAGAGAAATGTTTGAGCCACCAAAGCATAATTCTTGATTTCTCGTACCTCTCAAATACCTTAGAATCCACTTCACCGCCATCCAATATTATTTTCCTGGATTGTTCATGTACCTGCTTACAACTTCCACTGCATGTGCAATATCAGGCCTTGTGCAAACCATTGCATACATTAAGCTTCCAAATGCTGATGCATATGGAACTTTAGACATATAAGTTGTTTCTTCCTTAGTCTCGAGACACACCTCATTACTTAGTTTGAAATGGCTAGCCAAAGGTATACTAACTGGTTTTGCATTTTACATATTAAATATTTTCAACACCTTTTCTATGTACTCACTTTGAGACAATGTTAATTTTCAATTCTTCATGTCTCTAGTCATTCTCATATCGAGGATTTGTTTTACAACACCCAAATCCTTCGTTGCAAATGAGTTGGCCAATTTTCTTTTGAGCACATTTATTTCCTGCATGTTAGAACTTGCAACAAGCATGTCATCTACATATAATAATAATATAATATAGCTACCATCATTTTTTCTTTTGAGATAAACACAATGATCAGTGTGGCATCTAGTATAACCTTGTTTAGACATAAACCTATCAAATTTTAGATACCACTACCTTGGAGCCTGTTTTAAGCCATACAAGCTCTTCTTCGACTTGCACACTAGTTTCTCCTTCCCTTTTACCTCATATTCTTGTGGTTGCTGCATATATACCTCTTCCTCCAAATCCCCATGGAGAAAGGCTATCTTTACATCTAACTGCTCAAGATGCAAATATTTAACTGCTACTAGACTTAAAATAGTTCTAATTGAAGTCATTTTGACAAAAGGAGAAAATATCTCATCAAAGTCTATACCCTTTTTATCTGCAAACCCCTTCACAACAAGTCTAACTTTATACATTTTTTCACCTCCTTCTTCTTCCTTCAACCTATAAGCCCATTTATTCTACAATGTTGTTTTACATGCAGGCAACCTGACTAAGTCCCAAGTCTGGTTATGTGCTGAGGAGCCCATCTGTTCTTTCATGGCTTGCTCCCACTTCTTCATGGTTTCTATCTACGCTACTTCTTCATAACATTCTGGTTCACCAGAATCAGTCAAAAATACATAATATAATGAAGAAGAGTATTGTTTAGGGGGTCTACTTATCCTGTTAGATCTTCTAACACCACTTTCAAGTGTTTGAGGTGCTTGTTGCTGTTGTGGTTTTTGTATATGTTCTTGCTGTTGATCATTATGATTTTCAGGCACCTTCACTTTTTCTATGATCTCATCAAGCACTATGTATTCTCTATTTTCTTTTTCCTATTTCTTTTCATGGAGCTGATCCTTATACAAAACATTTTCATTGAAAATGAAATCTCTTCTTCTAATGATTTTTTGTTTTTCATAATCATAAAAGCGATAACCAAAATCATTAACACCATATCCAATAAAGTCACATTTCTTTGATTTTGCCTCAAGCTTTGTTCTATTTTCTTTATTAATGTGGACAAAGGCTTCACAACCAAAAGTCTTTAAAAATGAGTAGTTTACATTTTTACTTGTCCATGAGTCCTCTGAAATACCACCATCCAAGGAACTTGAAGGCCCTTTGTTTATTAGATAAACAACAATATCTACAACAACTGCCCAAAATTGTAAAGGAAATCCTGCATGCAATCTCATGCACCTTCCACACTCCCTGATTGTCTTGTTCATCCTTTCTGAAACACCATTTTTTTGTGGTGTTCCTGGAACTATCTTCTCTCTATGAATTCCATTCCTTGAAAAGTACCTATCAAACTCTTTGCTGCAATATTCACCTCCATTTTCTGATTTGAGACACTTCAACCTTTTTCCTGTCTTCAACCAAAGCTTTCCATTTCTTGAAGGTATCAAATACATCAGATTTATTTCGAATACAATAAATCCAGGTTTTTCTGGTTGCATCATCAATAAATGTAACATAATAACAAGAGTCACTGAGAGATGATACCTGAGTAGGTCCCCATACATCTGTATGCACAAGATATAAGTTTTCTCTCTTCTTTTTGTAGATTTTAACACCGTACAAAAATTACCTGCATACGAATTCTAAAACATAGAAAAATAAACAATGCAAGAGAATAATACATAAAACACATATACACACAGATTTTCCCACTGGATCCCGAAACTAGGACTACCAGCTTGATTTTTCATTATGTTCCTTTCAATGTTACAATACATATTTATACATGCCAAAGCATCCAATACCATGGACCGAAAACCATCGCGTCCAATACCATGGACCGAAAAACATCACGTCCAATACCATGGACTGAAAACCATCACATCCAAAAAAAATATGCGAAAATCATGCACAAAGCCGTAGGTGGGTCTACCCAACCTAACATAGGGTCCAAAACCAAAATTTTCTGGGGCGCTGCCCCGGATTGTTATTGACATGTTTGGGCACTGCAACCCCAATCACATATGTCCATAAACCAAGGGCTTCTAAACCCCTAAAAGTGTTGTTTCATACCCTAAAGGATCAAGGTCAACTGATTACGTCATTTCCCAGAAGTTCTCCATGAAAAGCTGCTCAAAACTAGTCAAAACTAGACTATACAGACTGCTCCATGCTAAGGGTGCGATGCATCTCACCTATTACACACAAGGTGTGCGATGCATACTAAAAATCCCTTCTATAGGGTGTGATGAGCGAGAGCAGGCAAATGGAAGAGATAGTTTGCTAGGTGGAAACTCGAAGAATCATGTAGAAACTGCTCATATGACACTTGCCTCTCTGAATTCGCCCAGGGATGAGTAGGAGATCATGAAATCTCCAAGTGGAACCAAGAACTATCAGTGAAATGACACTAATCAAAATCCCAGAAGCTGACTCACCCCCTACAAATATCTATATATGGATCCCTCATCCTAGAGATCCAGAGGTTG
>APFE030796681.1:0-11926 GCA_000404065.3 Pinus taeda | reverse complement strand
AGTCTTCCTTTCATTTTTGAAAAGAGATTGTTAAAGTGTCACCTTGAAGAAAATTAGTTCAGATCTATACTTAGTTTTCTTTTTGTCATTCTCATGTTAAGGAAGTGGAAAAGCAAATACATGCTTCTGCATTTGCATTTAGACTGCATGTGGAAGTTGATTTAGGAAAAGTGCATTTAGTGTGTGCTCTCTGCTCTATGTTGAAAGAATCATACTTTTCTTTCCTTAGTAGCTAGGATTTTCATTGCTAAAAGAAAATAAATGATTGTTTATCATTTTAGATTGCATATTTAGGTATTGTACATCTACATCATGTGGTGAACCTTGAAAGGAAAAATTCTTAAGAAATATCAACTGCAAAATAAACCTTAATGAACATAGAAATGCTTTGGAACCTAACGCACAACATCTAGAAGTCTAGGCTAGAGATGTATTCTAGCATCGTAAAGCCTGGTAACTATCATTTTCATCGTAGGTTGGATGATTCCTCCTCTTTGATACGACAAGTGTTAGTATGGAATTGTGCTCCCACGTACCGTCGAGTATATATTGGGAGACCACAATAGGCTGATATCCTTTATCCTAAGGAAGCCGTGTCTGCCGCCCTATCGATCGCAATGCACTGAACACAACATTCAGGAAGATTGAATGCCATACGTAAAGTCCTCGGTAATTTCTCTATAATTTACCATCGAGGTGTATATTATAGTTTTCCTATTGGTTTGGTAATCCCTCTGTCTAGATTTCCAGAGTAGTCACTTTTGTTCCTTTTTGACTCCTTAAAAGAAAAGGTCCATATGAGCACTTATCACTTCAGGCTCATTAAAAATCGAAGGCAACTAGAGTCATCTTTAGCTTTTTCTCGACTCTTGAAAATTGAAAAAGAAATTTGTGTCAAAGCGTCATAAAATTCATTTAATTCGGAATAACATTTTCCCCTTTTAATTTTGAGTTGATTGAGTAATCTGCAATCATGGAACAAAGGCAATCAAAACCCCATCATTCATGGAGACTAATGAGTCAGCTGTCTTTGACTCCAGACATGAAACCATTTCGGGCCAAGCGATCTTGTTTAACTGGGTTGAAATGTCCTGGTTTATTTTAAACTTGTGTTTCAGCATCATCAGAGACTCCAGTTACTCCAATTATTTATGGTATCCCTGCCTCTACAAAAGAACTTCCACAGTTACAAGAGGACATTAAAACTAATCCTAGTGTAATGGTAAACACTTCTATTCCTGAACCAGCTCCATCTAGGGCTAATTCGGAAGGTGTCACCCCTCCAACATCTGTTGCTACAGAGTCTATACCTTCTTCGGCACCAGAAATATTTTACGGACCCGAAAGTCTACCTCTTCCATTTGGACTGATTGATCTAGAAGATATTGTGGAGTATCTTCCATCTAGTACCCCATTGCATTTTGGAACTGAGATCCACCTATATCCTTCTAGTACAGAAATTAGTTCTTTTGATCACCCTTCATCGCAAGTTCCTGTCAAATCGCTAGGTAATCTTTTGGATAGGCTCAATATGTCTAAACAACCATTGACATCTAGGACTGTGTTATCTGATACAGTAGCAGAACCTCTTGCCGCTACTTTGACAATGTTCGCTGGTATACCATCTATCCCAAATAGTTCTCAAACACTACATGGAGTCCACCCAGGGACTGTTTCGACAGCATGGTCTGTTCCTATTTGTTCATCTAGAATCTTATCTGGAATTTCTTATGTTGAGACTCAACAAATTGATCCTTCACATTAGTATCAGTTTGGGCAGTCCAGTTTCCAAAGACCAATTTACCTTTTGAACATTGGATTACCACCATATGGGGGGCAGTATGCCTTTTCATTGTTCCCTCTGGGAGAGCAACCATATGAGAATTCACAACAAAATTCGGGTCAAGCTGGAAATGCATTTAGTGGTTGGATACCAATACTACCTCAACAACCAAGAGTTGTATATTCAATGCAACCAAATTAACCTGTGTCGAACATTCCCACTACACCGACTATTGTGACGGTGTTGCAAGTACAAGTGCTGCCTGTTGCATGTCAACCTCAAGTCTCTCAAGTCATAATACAACAGACTCTTGTCTTTGTGACTCAATCACAACCACCGATTAGTGGCTCCTTAACTAAAGGTACTCAGGCTTAAATAGGTACTATCACCCTTCATCTTCGTCAAACATCTAGTATTGGACAACAGCGAATGGTCCAACAACCATGGCTGGTGAAATATCAACAACCTCAATTCCAGCAAGCTTACCAAGGGCCTGAGAAACAAAGCTTTGTGGGTAATGGGCAACCGTATATTCAAAACGGTTACCAACAATCATATTATAATGGTTATGCCCATCAACCTTATCAAAGTTATCAACATCAAATACATTATGCTGGTATACAAAGACCCACTGCTTAGGTGATCCCATCTTATCCTGGGTATGCTTTGCCAAACGTGAATCAACAGTTGCCTTTCGTAGCAACTTTAGAATTACTAGATCTAAATTAGCTAAAAAATGATCCAATTTCTTATGCCCCTTGGTGACCAGCGATTCCTCATAAACTTCCATCAGATATTCCTAAATTCAATGGAAATCTGGGTGAAGATCCATCAAATCATGTGATGACCTTTCATCTGTGATGTTCGTCCAACACCCTCAATGATGATTCGATTAGGCTTTGCCTTTTTAAGTGAACGCTAACTGGTCCGGCAACAAAATGGTACATCGAATTGCTTAGAGCTTCATTCGATAACTTTAGCACCCTTGCCACCACCTTTTTAACCCATTTTCAATTACCCATAAGGTATGAAACAGGAACAAAGCTCCTTACAAATTTTAAACAGACAACAACCACTCACATATCTTATCATATTCATGAGTGGTGATGTCACCGTCGAATGGTAAAGACATACGTTCTTGATCAACTTCTAGCTGAATGGTTTATTAATTCATTGTTACCTTCTATTACATAAGATGTGGCCAAGGGAGGAGTTGTCACTGATGAGCAAGTCATTGCTTGTGCACAATATCTAGATTTGATCTATACTCAGTATGACATAGTCTATGACAAAATTCCTAATGATCCTAGACCAGAATTTTCCGTTCCTCCTCCTCCTAAATCGAACAGGGACTCTCAAGCCGGAGACGGCGTGATTGGTTTACGTAAATCACAAAGGCCCCATCTAGTAAAGCCCTTGCAATTTCCAGTAAAAAAGAAAATGACAAACTTCCTACCTCGAAGGTTAATGTCGTGTCGTCCGACAAAGGCAAAGAACCGAAGCAACCAGAGGGCAAGAAGAAAGGGAAAAACAAAAAGAAGAAATAGGAAGATTCGACTCTTGAAAAACCTTCTGGAAACCCTTATGGGCAAAATAAACCTAGTTATCCATGTCTCATATGTAATGGAGACCATTGGATGAAAGAATGTCCGCATAAAGCCGAGGTCAACAAGTTCTTTACGAATTCAAATACCTCAGCAGTATTGACTGATCTGTTTCCAAACCCAAAAACCAATCTGGTTACTATCGATGATGCTTCCCCATCCCAAGTTCTTATGTTATCCATTTCGAAATAGAAAAATGATGCTTTGATATCGACAAGGAGTAAAGATTATGGGAATCCACAGATGTCAAATAACAAGGCTACTGATCAACCTAGTAGTTCGACAAAAAATTTGACCGAAGTTGTACCACGCATCATTCCTAAACTAACAATAAAGATGCCAAAGGGAGTAGTACACAAATCGACATTTAATCCTCGTGCTCGAGCAGCACATAATTATAATAAAGTAGAGGATCTGGCCCAATCGTCGTCCGCTATGTCAACACTTGAAGTACTACAAAATTGCCCCTCCCAAAAGCAGGCTCTATTCTCAACAATAGGTGGGATAGACCCAATAGATTCCAATCTTGTGGCCTTCAATCATAAAGGATACGAACCTCAGTTACCGGCTCAACTCGCTTTCTTCGTACAAGTGAAAGCCCTCAACAAAATTGTTCATCGAACAATCATTGATGAGGGGGCATCTACCTACATTATGTCAATGAGTTGCTAGAAAACTTTGGGCTCACCACCCTTGTCAAGATCATCAATTACATTAAAAGAATTCAATGGATGCATATACACCTCGTACGGGATTTTAAGTAACTTTCATGTTGAACTAGGGGCAAGACAGTAGAAATTGACATCAAAGTTATCAATGGAGACCTCGATTACAATATCCTACTGGGAAGGCCCTGAATTTATGCTATGGCTACTGTTGTGTCAATATATTTTAGAAATATTGCATTTCGCTTCCAAGGAGGAATTACAATCGTTTACCAACAAACCTTTCTCTCCAACAGTTCACAAGTTACGGGAAGCATTCCAATGATCCATGGAAGCTCTCAGTCGCTTCAAAATGTTGGAGTAGGCCTCCTAAAAGACCCTACCTTAATGGGTACTTTTTCCCTACCGCCTCCGAGTAATCTAGCGGAAGTGACCATAGTGGAAACCTGCAATATGGTATCTTCTATATCTACAAAGATTCAGAAGATTTCTGAACATTTTTTAGCATGGATCATCACCAGGTATTGCCTCCAATCCTAATAAAAATTTTGTAGCAATCAACTTTCTTGGCTTGGGTGGAAATCCCAAATCAGCGCTCATCGAGTGTTTGGATAGATAGGTCTAAAGAATATGGTGCCTCTTTAGATCCTTGTTCGCATGTACATTCTACAGATGAAGGAATCATTCAGTCAGTGATGATAGGGAGAGGCACCATGGGAAGATTACCACCATCGTTCCCATCTTCAGGATTACAAAGAAAATTATTCTAGCAACCTTAATCATCCTTCAGTATTTAATTTTCTATCAAATACTATAAATACGGTGGATTCTGAGTGAAATCTGTTCAATATTGAAGAAACTATCACCATAAATATCTCGACCAAACCTAATGTTGTAGAGAATATTCATGTCAGCAAATCTTTCTCTTCTTCAGAACTGGAAATATATTGCACTCTCTTTCATGAATTCAGAGATGTCTTTGCATGGTCATATGAAGAAATGCCAGGCATTGACTCGAGCATAGTTGAACATGAAATCAAGATGTATCTAGATGTCAAACAGGTATGACAACAGCTTCAGCAGGTTCACCCAAAGAAAGCCGTTGCCATCAAGGCAGAAGTTGAAAAAATTTTACATGCTGGTTTCATTTACCCGGTTCCTCTAACTAATTGGGTATCGAATATTGTTCTTGTGATGAAAAAACAAGGAACAATTAGAGTGTGCATTGATTACAGGGATGTAAATCAAGCTTGTCCAAAGGACAACTACCCTACACCCTTCATCGACCAAATAATTGATGAATGCGCCGGATGTGAAATCTACCTTTCGGTTTAAAGAACACAGGGGAAACTTTTCAGAGTGAACTATGCCTTCCACGACATCAAGAACATCGTTCAACCATATCTCAACGATCTATCAGCTCATTCGCGAAAGTGGACTGACCATCCGCAGCATTTGAGAGCTATATTTCTATGTTGTCGACACTACAAGATATGACTCAATCCGCACAAGTGTGTGTTTTGTGTCGGTTTTGGTCGTTTACTTGATTTCACAGTTTCTAAGGATGGGATTTGACTTGACCCATGTAAGGTTCAGGCAATCATCAATATGCTTCCACCTTAAAATTTGCTTCAGATTCAGAAACTCCAAGGGAAAGCAAACTTTCTTAGGAGGTTTAGTCCAAATTACACCAAAATTGCTAAAGGTTATACATGTCTTTCGAGAAAAGAAGTGCCCTTCAACTGGGATCAGGTTGTGCAAGATTCCTTTGATGCTCTAAAGGAATCGATAATAAAAGCATCATTAATGTATGCTCCTCACTATCAAAAATACTTTAACCTATATCTAGTTGCAACAGATATGACCATCGCAATGGTTTTAGTTCAAGAAGACAATGGAATCAAACATCCTGTCTATTATTTAAGTCGAAACTTAAATTATATATAAAGCAAGTACTCCTATGTTGAAAATCTGGCTCTTGCAGTTGTTCAAGTAGTACAGAGATTTCGACACTATATCCTCTTTCCCAAAACTACCATTTGGTCAGATTGCAACCCTATGACTTACATTTTGTCACGTCAGTTACTAGGGGGAAAATATTCAAAATGGATAGCCATTTTGCAAGAGTCTAATCTAGAATTCGTAAAATCCAAATCAAAGAAATCTCTAGTTTATGCAGAGTTACTATGCGACTTCCCATCATCGTCCAACGATTCAACATCCAAAGAATCAATCGTGGATGAATCTTTGTTTCTGATATCGTTGAATGATTCGTGGTATGGAGATATAATAATCTATCTCCAAACCCAAACATACATGCCTAATACCTCTCGCTTCGAACAACGATGTACTCGATACCAACCAAAAGACTACATGATCATCGGTGATACACTTTACCTTCATGGTATCGATACAGTTCTGCGAAGGTGCCTCACCCATGAGGAGGCCAAAAAAGTCATGAATGATTGCCATTTAGGTGCGTGTGCGGGGCATCAATCTGGTTATGCTATGGTGCAAAAGATCTTACAAGCAGGCTACTTCTGGCCAACAATGTTCAAAGATTGCATAATCGCAGTTAGAAGTTGCCATGCTTGTCAAATCTTCGACCACAAAACCAGATTACCACCCACACCTCTACATCCAGTAGTTGTTGTTGGGTCATTCATCAAATGGGGCATAGATTTCATGACATGTAACCCCACCTTGGCCAGGGGGCATGGGTATATCATAGTCACAGTTGAATATTTTACAAAATGGTTCGAGGCGATGCCTACATTAAACAACAGTGGTGAAACGACTGCTCTTTTCTTTTTCAATCATGTATTCTCTAGATTTGGTGTTCCACAAGCAATAGTTACAGATCATGGATCACATTTCTACAATCACATGATGGTTGAATTGGCTGCCAAATTAGGACTACCCCATGACAGTTATACTCCAGATTATCCTTAAGCTAACGGACAAGTTGAGGCCATCAACAAAGTCTTGAAGCGCATGCTGCAAAGGATGATTGGAGTCCAAAAATGGAGTTGGCACCTAATCCTGTACTTGGCCTTGGGGGCATATAGGACATCAGTGAGAAATGCAACCAAATTTACACCCTTTCAGTTGGTGTATGGCTTGGAAGCGGTCTTACCGGTTCAGTGTGAAATTTCATCTCTCAAGCTCGTAGTCGACCTTCGACCCAGAACTTCAGAGGAAGAGGCTTATTTCTTGGAACTAATCCAATTGGATGAAACCTGTCATGATACCATCTTGGCTAACGAAGCTCATAAGAAATGAATCAAGGCACAATTTGACAAAAATGTCAAACCCGTGTCTTCTCGGAAGGTGACCTGGTCTTACTTTACGATCAGGAATCCGATAAATTGGGAGTATGTAAGTTCCAACCATTGTGGATGGGTCCCTAAATTGGTAAGCGAGTATTAGCAAAAGGAGCCTACGAGCTAGTATATTGCAATGGGATTCCACTGTCGCAACCCCGAAACAGGTTGTACCTTAAGTGTTACTATGCTTGACTAAGTGTAGTAATCTCTTTATATGCTTTTGTTACATTTTTTTTCATCGAGAGTGATCGTTTTGGTTAGGTAATCCACTTTTGCATTTGTTGCAGATGTCAAACCTATTGGAATTATTTGTTGCATATGCCGACGGAGCTAGTCGTAGTACGCAGAATCTATCTTCTACAGCCTGGGCTATTTTTTATCCAAGCAGTGGGTTAGTGAGTTTCAGAGGGGTATGTATTTGCCGGTCAACGAACAACATCGCTGAGTATAGTGCATTGATAGAGATTCTCTCTGATGCCATCGCACATGGCATACAACGACTTGTTGTCAGGCTAGACTCACAACTCATCATCCTACAACTTTTTGGCATCTATTCCATTCAGAATCCAACTATCTATCATATGTTCCTAAGGGTCAGGATTTTGGAAAGGCAGTTTGATTCTACTGAATATCAACACATTTCCATAAACTTAAACACATTAACTGATTCATTAGCAAATTATGTGTTAGATAGACATTTGCAGCATTTATAAAAAAAATCATTTCAATCAACATTTGCATTAGGATCATATAACTTAACCAAAATAAAACTCCAAAAATCAAACATATATATAATTGTTTATAGTTTTTACAAAATGTTCTGTGTCCAGGACAAAATTGGTCATACGACCCAAAAACTCAAAAATGCAGGAAAGCACCCTAGACTAATGGTGCTGGTGATAACAAGTCACTACCTGTGTGATCATATGTAAGAGCCTAGTCCATTGACTTGGCACGCTAGTCGTATGGCACTGCAATCTCAGAGGTAACTCGTTAGTCCTCACATCCTGAATACCAAGGGTGAGACCCTCGATCTGATCCTGCAATGCTACAAGGGTCTCTGCTATGTCCAGATCACGAAGGACAACCCTCCCTATAGCCTTCCTGTTGGAACCGTAGCTGCTACCCTCGGGCGTGCTGCTGGTCGCACCGATCCAATATCTGCACAAATATATGGGTTTGACAAGTCTTGATAACATTTAAAAAACACAAGAACATTATAAAAGCAATAAATAGAGATATGGTCAGATCTTTTTACCTATAACACCCCATTACTCTCCAACCGACAGCACCAAATCTGGGTCGCCCCCGAAATCCATTCCAACATATGGATACCTGGAAAAGACCATCTGTTGATGGTTGAACCACTCAAAGAAGGCATCAGAGAATGAAATCTGTGACTGACCAACATGTCTGGCCATAAGATCAACCCATCTCTACATCCATGGTTCCCTTGGTGCTGGTAGTCTGAGTGAAATGAACTGTGGCTGCATCAGTGGGATCCTCTCCAAGGTGAAAGAGGTCAGAATAGAACCATAACCAAAGTTCTTGGATCTTCCATTCTTCACCTTGGAAAGTTGTTCTTTTATAACTGGAAGTACTGCATCACACCAGTTGAATACCTTTGGTTCAAGGCATTCTAGGGCATACTGCATATAGGACATGTTGGCCAAGTGAAGAGTCGCTATACCAGCTAATCTAGCAAACATGAATAAAATAGTCCTCAAGGACCAGCCAGTGACATCTCGAATACTGATCTTACCATCCCTGCTTGGTTGAGATCCATCTCTACAGAACAAGAGAATATAATCCCTCACAAATTCACCCCCACGGGCGGATCCTGATAATGAGAGAGGGGTACCACGCCTCGATAACCCGGTCAAGAAATAGATATCCTCAACTGTCAAAGGGATAGATTTACCTCTAATTTGGAACACTTGGTTGGTAGGATACCATGCATCGAGAAGATATTGCAACAAATTGATTTGTTGCCTCATGCTGGATATGCGGAAGAATTTGAGCAAGCCACAATTTCACAATGCAGTAACCGTACCCAGATCATCTAAGGCAATCATATCCTCTTCCTCATGCTCACACCATGTAATGACCATCTTGATCTGATGAATCTTTGAAAAAAAAACAAGAGAAGAATTAGGGTCTTGATTTGGGAAAAAATAGGCAAAATTTCCATGAAAAAACAATGCATAAACTTTCCTCCCTGCGCCCATTGCACCCTAGCTTTGTACAGGGTGGGATGCATACTGATTGGCCAATGGCCAGCTCAGTATGCATCGCACCTTTCGATGTACACTAGGTGCGATGGGGAGAGAACGAATTGTTCAAACCCCTAAGGCCCAAAAAAACAGGAAAAGCTGCCCAGAATCAAAAAAGGAAAGAATGCAATTGAAGAGCTTAGGGTTAGCTCCTACCTGATCCAGATGGTGCTGAAAATAGTCCACCGAATCTCCCAGAATTAGCTGATGAAAATCGCGGGGGAAAACACCTCCAGAGCTCCAGCAATCCAAAATTTGAATGAAATGGTAAAAATGAGAGGTAAAACTACTTTTATGTTACTGTTAATGTAATTCAAGTAAGATGTTGTTTTTTAACTCATTTTTCAAGCATGTATTTACATTTCTAATCATTTTTATGGAGCAATTGAACAGGTAGTACATCTGTCAAGAGAACATAGTGTTAATGATGAATTGAACATCTCTTACTAGTATTACGAGCAATGTTTCCGCAAAGTTCAAGCTCGTTAAAAAATAAACCTAGCACTGAGCATAGTTTTTGAAGATTCAGGCTCATTAAAAAATGAATCCACCCTCGGTAAATAACCTTTGTGATCGCATTACTATCAGCCTTTTGAGCCTTGGTCATGTTTTTACCATCACCCCACTCTTTTAGCCGATCATGTGCCTCCACTAGATTGTTTACCCTTTTGAGGAACAACTATGATGAGTGATTCTATTAGCCACCTTCTTTACAATCCCATTCTTGAAAAGTTCCAAACTTACCTGGAACTAGATGCTACTCGAAAACATCACTCATTCCTCAAAAACAAGTCTCTTTCAAGCTCTTTTTAGACTCGTAAAATATGAAAATATTGTCGAGCTACTTGCCTTTCTAGCTCATTAAAGTAAAGGGAAGTGCCATCCCTCCTCTATAATTTAATCTTTTTGGACTTGAGGGATCATTACACAAAAAGATTGAGCACTTGTCTTTTTCGGCTCACTAAAGTGATTGGAAAAGTCATCCCTTTTGTATTATTTTATACTTTTTCAGACTTAAGGGATTATACCATGAAAAAGGACTACTAGAGTTTCCTTTCCGTCTCTTTTCAGATTCTCTAAATATGAAAAGGACAGAGTTGTCTTTGTTGTTAAACTCGTTAAAACAATAGCGAAAAACTTGTCCATACGGACAAGAGCAAGTTTCACTGTCGCTAGGCTCGCTAAAACAGAGCAACAGGTTTGCTCGAAGGGAAAATTATACAACAAGCATATGTTATCCTCCTTAAGCTTGACAATAATAAAGAGGCACTGGTTAGTAATGACTGGGGAAAAGGGAAGAAAACTTGAAGAACTTCATTGGTAGCAGGTCACTCTTGACCATGACCGTTTCACTCCATCGCCATGATTGAGTCAGGTTGGGTTATTCCATTCACCGGTCATATCACCATTGGTCCTCCGTACCATCCATTTTTGGGGTTAACACAACCAATCCATTTTAGTGTCGTAGATATTTTCAATAAAAGTCACTCAAATAATTCACCAACCTAGCTAACGCCTCATCCACTGCAATACCTTCACGCTCCATTCTTTCATGACCGCCACCCTAAACCTTATATCATCAGATCGTTTTCACCTCCACAAAATCATTTTCTCTGTTTCATGTTGTAGATGTGGGATTCATTAAGGCCTTCCTACGATGGGTCACTTCTTGTCAACATCAGCTCCTTACCCAAGAAGTTAACTTAAGAACAACCCTTTTAGTACTTTGAAGCTTGCATGCCTCAATGGCAAGTTTCTCACTTCCGGCGACATGTTTACATCAATGGCCTTTGACTAAAAGATTTTGTGTGGTGTTTGACATCAAATCATGTATTCACACCACGTGAATTGTATTGTAGTACCTTGAGGGTCATTATCATTATCAGTGATTCCTCTCATGCCTATTATCAGCTTACATCATTGGCTGGTAATCAGGCGATGTATTTCCATGTTCGACATCAGAACATATTTTCACATGGATCGACTTGTATTTCGAGCGAAGATTGAACAAGTTTGAAGACCCCGGATCTAGTTTCATCCATATGGGCTGTGATATATTCAAGAAAATAAAGACATCAAATGTACTCCATAGCTGCACAGATAATCATCCAAGCTAAGGGAAGATGGCTCTACCAGAATCATCAGTTTGCCACATAGACGATTGTCTGTCCTATGTACATGAAATGAATTTATAAAGTTTAGCATGGGAATGCCCGCCTCAGCTAGATCATGAAAATATTATGAAGATAATGTATTGTATTGTATCTTATTACAG
>APFE030796677.1:0-14817 GCA_000404065.3 Pinus taeda | reverse complement strand
GATGAAGGCTCACTTGGTCAGATTGGCCAGGGTTTTGGCCAATTCTAATGATATCTTATTAGGTTGGGTTTTTCCCCGAATTTGGGGTTTTCCTAGATAAACATTTGCGTTTATGTGTTTATGGTTGTTGCTGGTTATTTTTATATTTATTCCTCTCAGTAATTATTTATGTTATGCAGTAAATTTCTTAACACAGCTGTTGTTCAATATATTTAACAATTGTTGTTCAATCTATTGAACATCACTTCTTTTCATTTTTCATGTTTTCTGTTCATTTAATTGAACAACTGTTGTTCAATCTATTAAACAACACTTCTTTTCTTTTTGTGTGTTTTGGTGTTCATTTAATTGAATAGTTGCTATTCAATCTAGTGAACATCACCTCTTTTTCTTTTTGTGTTGTTTGTTGACCATTTAATTGAATAGTTGTTGTTCAATCTTTTCAACAACCAATGTTCAACCCAATTATACAACAATTTTTTTTTCTTTTGTGTGATTTCCCTTCGCTTATCTTAGCCCCATTTTTCTTTTGTTTTTCAGTTTGCTCTCTTTTCATGGCATGAAGTACACTACTTTTATGAGGACAATAATTTATTCTATTGAAGGGAGTTACCATCATTAACATTATGATCTTTAATAGGACAACTTCTTGATAACAGATTCTTTTCAAGAAAAGGGACATAATTATCTATATACCACATTACTGCATCATTTTCTATTGTATATGATATTGATTGATCATCTTAACACCGTGCTAGTTCCACCCTTCCTAGTTATAATCTTCTCTGTCTATAACAAATAAGACTATGGTTATACTTTTTCTATTGACATATTCAACTTTTCGCACTGTCCCTGCTCTTAAGGAGTATTGAGCCTCCCTTTATTTATAACAAAAATGTGTAATAACAACAAAATTTTGTTTTCATTTGGAGGATAGGGGGTCTCATTACGAGCTAGCCTACCATGTGCATAATGTTGTAGAAAAGTGACATTCCCCTTATGGGCACCACACCAGGGTTATGATCCATTGGATAGCCAAATTTTCCTTGGAGCAGGAGGTCTCATCACAAGCCAGCCTGATCACTTTTGCTACATCCCAGTGAATGGCAGTGTGGTTATCTAGTTACCACGCCAACACACTGATCTATCGTGTAGAACAACACTGGAACTCTATATTTATAAATTGAGGATCCTGGCTCATATGGGTTAAAAAGAAACCCTGTTGAGGCTATGGATGCTTGCTGGCAGTAAAGGCTCTCCTTATGGTATTGAATTTATATCTTATCATCAGTTATCACTATAATACGCTCCTCTTATTCTTTCTTTTATCGGATAAATTATTTCCTTAATTTTTCCCTGTTCAGAACCTTTATGCATGAGATACTATCTTTCGATCAATTGTATCATTCTCAGCGAGAATACCATTAGTAGAGTATCTTTTTGGCATATTTTTGTCCTTTTCTTCCTCGCATAACTTATCATCAATCCAAAGCATCCTATCTCTTATTCATAACTATATTTATACACTCCGCTCTCATTAAAACCATACCTCTTGTCGTCCTATCATTTATATGTGTACTTTGTTTCATTCAATGTCGTACTGTTCATTCCCATGCCTTGCCATCAGAACAACACTTTCCCTGTCTACTCGATCATAGGTGACGTCTCTTTCAAAGGAGGGGGAAGGATTCCCATTATGCCTTTTCATGCACTATATTTATTCCGCTTATTGAACTTGATGTGTTGCTATGGTATCCCATGATCAAATGACATGTGGTAGTATGATAGTCCAAGAATTAATATTATTAATTATCATGAACATTCTACTTGACATTATGGAATTTAGCTGTTATGTCTACTTGCTGTTCCATTTTTAACAAAGCAATTGTTGTTCTCTACTGCATTTTTCTACTGTGTTAATCTTCAAAAATGTAGGGTGAATATTGGAAGAATCTGAGCATTATGGGTGGAAAATCAGTTCACCAAGAACCCTTAGTGTTGGAAATTTTTGACAGAGGAAAGGAAATTCTGGTGCATGCAAGATGGATGTCATATTTCACCAAGTTTCAGGCCCCTAGTAGTGAAATTTATCTCAAATTTTTGCAGAACTTATAGAATGGGCAGTCCATAGTAAAAGGGTATAAGAATAACAATATCAGAGGCTATGATAGCTGAAGTTTCCAGGCTGCTGGTAGAAGGAACAATGTGGCCTAAAAGGTACATAACTTTGCATGATGTTGTGGAGATTTTCAAAGACATAGGTGAGGAATTAAACTGAAAAGGCAAGGGCATTCAACCATCCTCTCTGGGAGAACCATGGTGCGAATTGGAAAGTGTTGTCCAGAAGTAAGTTACCTGTGATGGTTGGCGGGATGTGGTAAAACCACGGAAACTCAATCACTCTTAGAATTTTAAAGCAAAACGTTACTGTCAATTTGCCATTTTTCTTAAATTAATTATTGCATGATACAACTGATAGAGTAAGATGAGCTAAACATCTTGATACTGTAATCAGTCATCATGGTTTGATAAGACTAATTGTTAGTCATAGTCTTTCTTAGCAAAATTTAATTTGGGATCATTTTATAGCGCTACTAGAGATTAGGCTAGATCTTGTATTCCAAAGCTCTACAATCTTGGAAATTGGACAATAGAACCCTATTCCAAAGAGGAAAAGAAATAATCATAGAGTAATAGGACCTCATAAGTGAAGGCACTCTATGAGACTCAATACAGTTTAGAGGACTTTTGTAGATCCTCAAGGTAGCACCGAACGGTTGGCAGAACCATCTAGTCCAACTACTATAGAGGACTCTAAATTAGAACAAGAGGAAGAACCTAATTCTGAACAGGAACAGGAGGAGGAACCCAACTTTGAACTTGAACAGGAGAAGGAACCCAATTCTAAACTAGATTAGGAGGAAGAACCTAACTCTAAATCAGAACCCAATGAAGAATGCAATTCTAACTTAGAACAAGGGGAAACACAACATTCTTTTCAAAATGATGATGAATTAGAAAATGAACCTTTCAAAGAAAAGAACATGGACTGGATTTGTGGGTAAGGAGTGAACCTATGCACCCCTTGCAAATTTTTGTTAGACACACAAGGCTTATGACATAGGAAGTTGTATCTAGGATTCTGGGGCCTATGCATAAAGAAATTGTGCAAACAAGGAGGGAATATTTCTTATCCATTTAGGAAATGTCCTTGATTGCATCAAAACAGAGATGGATGGCCTCAATCAATAATGTCAAGAACAAAGAACCATTTAAATACAGGAATTTTAAAGCTACCACAGGCTGTTTTGTCACATACAGTAATATTATCTTGAGGGAAGGACCATATTGGCTAGCGTGTCAATTTAGGAGCCCTATTATTTGGTACCCTCCTAAAGGATATTTTCCTAATTATGAGGTGTTAGAAGGTCATGAAGAGACAACCTTTGAAATTTTAGTACAAAAGCATAGTTTTAGGAAGGATAAAGAAGAAGTCTTTCCTTCTTACTCTTTAACTGCATTACATAATAACTACTTATTTTTCATGAGGACATGAAACAAGGTAAGCAGGGGAGTATGTTGGGTCGTGCAAAAGGTATAAATTTACTCTTGATTACACTATCTCTTTCCTCCTTTTTATGCATTTTTGCCATGATGTAATAAGGTTTTGATGATATTTCGATAGAAAGTTAATGAAATTTCTTTTGAGGCAATTTGGCTGTCAAAACTAACTTTCATTGCTTTTTATGTTGAAATTAGTGAATGGAGCAGTTGTTGTTCAAACTATTGAACAACAAAGGTTAAAAAGAGAAAACAAGGTGTGTCTTGTGTAGTCAAATCAAGAAGCGAATATGGAGGATAAGTGCAAGATGAAAGATTATCTGATAATAGAATTTGGTTGTGAATTCCTCGGGATCTCCTAATCCTAAGTAATCACATTTATCTCTTTTTCTCTTTGATTATAAGGGGGAAAATCAATAGAATAGGGAGACTCAATTTTTCACTTTTCACCTCAGTTGTAATTTTAATACACAGAATGTTATTATGAAGGAGATATTGTGCTGTAATGACATTTGGATTTGATGAATAATATATAATTCGTGTTGTTTTCCATTCGCAGTAGTCTGAATTAATCAGCAGTAATCACTGGCGGCTTGGGCCCAGTCACTGGTGGATTTCACTGTTGTTCCCTATGCTATATTTTCACTTTTCTTTTACTGCAAATTTAATTACTCATTTTATAGCTTTACGATTGATTTAATTTCATCAATGTTGAGTTTGTGTAATCATTGCATTAATTCTTATTTCTGTTGATTTGTTTCATCTATTTGTGTTGTCAATTGATTTCATTATTATGTAAGAATCATTTCTTGTTAATTAAACGCCAGAGTGTTATTGGTTAAATCAGGTTTATCACTCTTATGCAGAAGTTTAGATTCAGTTGAAACAGTTATGTTATTGCTACGGTGCACTCGGTTGATGTAAATGCAATTAGAACCTCTTAATTCAGATTGATTTTTGGTTTTGATCAAGATTGAGGTTTGGTATTTGAATAGGTTAATATCCTTGATGAGTTACAAGCTTAATGTTTATGGTTTGATCTGTTTACTCTTGTATTTAAATTAATAACATATGTTAAAGCATTATTATATATATGTTTTTATATATATATATATATATATAATGATTTCCATCACTTCACATATTGTGTACACCCTTGAAAAAAAAAGAGTTGCCCATGTTGATAATTAATGTGAGGCATTTAGGAGTTATAAAAGACACCTTATTTGTGCCCAATAGTCTAGTTGATTAAAGAACTTTTGATTTCTTTCTATTCTATCTTGTCAACAATTCATCTTCAAGTATCCTTAGCGTTGAAGAAATCCTAGCTCCCAAACTTCTTTTCCCCATCCTAATTGAAAAGCACAAATGCCATGTCACTAAAGTTAATTTCACGATTAGAAATCACTTTTTAATTTCATTCGTAGACAACACTTATGTTCACATCATTGGAAATTAATATTAACAACCTCTATTAGTGAGGTTCCCTCATATTTTCCTGAGGCCATTAGACACGAAAACTAGAGTAACCTCACCCACTAAAATGTTTTTGAAACTATGAGTGGGCTAGGGGCTTCACATATGTTCTCAATTTAAAGTTGAAACTTGAAATCTATGGGTATTTATGTTTTATAGAGTTTCAATGCAATTGTGGGCATGATATAAATATCTAGTATCTATACAAACAATAAAAAATGGGCATAATGTTGCCAACCCAGGAATTAGATACATTACAGTGAAAATAATAAGTGTAATGTGCATAAATATACATTGCTTTAAGGATGACCACACAAACATTGTAGCATTATTTTCACCATGCTTCATTGACTTTGTAGCTTCACCTTGGAAGGTCATGCCAATAAGTTCCACAGAACACATAAACACTGGCACATTTCTCAAACCTAACCTCGTTGTTGTATATATTGGTAACAACAGCGTAGCCCTTTTGGCCATCTTTTGTAATAGATTTTTTCACACTCTAGTTTCGTCGTATAAGTAAAAACACATCTTAGAAATTACTTATTTTGACTAACATTTATAAATGTGTTGCATTTAGAATATTTTGACATTTTAATTATAAATTTCCACAATTGTTTCACAAATTTTCATGGAATAATGTTATTTTCAACTTTGGTGGCCTCCACTCTCTGAAAAAAGGAATAGTGAACATTTTTGTTGGCATTCTCTTTTATGGAGAAGATTTTCGAGCCTACATTGAGTTTAATTCCAACAGTAATCAAAGTCCCACTTTCCTGAAGAGAGTTCCCTCCATAGGATGTCCATGCAACGCAGGCTAGATAATTGTTAATTTTACCGCTTCTCCAAAACAAGCATGTGTACTTTTATGTTTTAAGGCAACATGAGCTTCACCCACAATTGTTGCTACCACTGGCAATAATTACCTATTGATCACAATTCGAAATTCTTGGGTAAGGTTAAGTTCCATGTGCCATAGGAAAAATTTCAAATCACCTTAAGTAACCTGACTAGGAGGCATAAGATCAATGCAACACAAGGTTGAGGAACTGATTCATAAACATCTTGCAGTGGTTACTGCTCATTAGATTTCACTTGAGATTAGCTAAGCTAATTGAATGGCACCCTGCAGTTTATGTTATAAAAGCACTAGTTGTGCGACAAAAGAGTCTTATTGATTCCTTTTTGCTAACCTTGATTTGTGTTCTTCCCATGAATGAAGATGAAAATGAAGTTACATATTTTAAGGTTGCAGGGGCAATAAAAAAATGACCTTGTTTATCTATTAGAGAAGGAATTAAAAATCAACAAAAAGTCATCGAATTGTAGAAGTCAAAATACCAATATATGGAATATATCAGAAAAATCGTCAAGTACATCGAAGAAGGTGGAAAAAGTGGGCAACAACAAGATTTTTCATTGCTTGAGGACAAATAATGTCGAGAATGAGGGAATGACAATGTTCCTGAGAAATTAGTTTTCCAAAGGACAAAATAGCCTATCGATCCCCATAGGATCTACTCCTCCATAAAGGGGGAAACCCAAAAATTCCCACTATTGGGCAAGTCTTGGGATAGTTGGGAAAATTAAACCAAAATTGGGCCTTGGAGTAAAGTTTACTTAATCATTTTCAAAAAAGAGACCCCTCACTTTGGAGCATCATTGTGGATCAATTTATCTTTGTTTTTTTTTAGCGAGAGGCTCCAAGGGTTTTAAGAACCATTCTCCCTTGTTAATTTTTGTGGTGAAATATTCCACCCTAGCTGGATTTCCATTTATTTTCTCCATGTTTAGGCACACATGTTTTTCTATTTGGGTAGAGAAATTCTCGGGGTATTGGTATTGGTTTATGAACTAGAAAATTATTTCTGAAGGCAACAAGTGTTGGATAAATTTGTCATTGATTTCGATAAGATGGAATCCTAGATATATTTACCTATAAAATATCCAATGTGTAAACCCTAAGAATAAAACCCTAATGTGCATCCTAGGTGCATGAAACCCTAATATGCAAGAAACCCTAGATATATGTAAAAGATACCCTTATCCTAGATTGTTGAAGCATGGCCTAATGCCCTAGTGTATTGAAACCCTAATTTGTATTGAAATAAAAACCTGTACAAAACATTATCCCTCAGTGCAAACCCTAAGTTGATCTAAGCACATGTATATATGAATGAACTTAAGCACATGTATATATGAATGAACTGTTGGAAAACCCTAAGTATGATTGACTTAACATGGAAGAAACCCTGATGAATGAAGATCACATAGAAGCCTTAGTAAATTCTAACCCTTGTTTGAGCATACCCTAGCTTATTCATATGATGAAACACTAGAGATGTGCATGATAACCTAAGCATGGGGATTGAAGTATATGATAAACCCTAGCTTCCAAATATGAAACTCTAGAATACCTTAGGTGCCATATATAAAGTCATAGATTATTTAAATGCATATGAGGATGGTAATAATTCCTAAATATATATAGACTAAAGCCCTTGCAAGCATAAAAATTGACATTACTATACATAAGAATTTGTTTTGGGAAAATTGTTGCATTAGTTTATAAAGGGCTCCATCCTCTCTCCAACAAATATTTCCTCATCCCCTAGCCCTTTATCAATGTGGAAAAAGTAATTTTTTGAAGTCAAAATGCAATGTTTCAAGTCCTCCTGAGGCTACATATGTCGTCCTATTCGGATCCGAAGCATACCTCTTTTAATCAAATTTTGTAGTAGCATTTTGTCAGTTCTTTGTGAGATTTAGGAGGAACAATTTTTTGATATATTATTTTTTTGATAAAGACTTCAAACTATAAACTTTATCCTGTGGAAGAGCTCAATTCTGGCCTATTTGAGGCCTAAAATTTCGGCCCTATGGCCACTATAATTTAAGCCTCTGTGGTATGTATTTCCAAGCCTACCACAAACCTGTAATCAAACCTAAAATTCAACCCTTTATAGACTTGAACCTAAAACTTTTACAATCCTATACAACTCGGCCTTGTTCAAAAAGATATTGTAGTTTTGGACACTGTGGAGGATTTGATTTTCGGACTTGTGAGTAGTTTCATTGGAGATCTTCAGACCAATGCATATCTGTTGAAATTTTGACTTGTAGTCTCTGTGTAATATTTTTTCTATGAAAACCTATATCTAATGTGTGGACACAAATTTCATCTAGATAAAGAAAATATGTTGCATACCTGTAGCATCTGCTAAGATTATACCAATGTTTGTCTTGTGAGAAAGATCTTTTTGGTGTTGTTTTTCACCCATAAGATAAAGCATAACTTTTTATCATTGGAACAAAAATTTTGGCCTGGTTGAATGGTACCATTTTTATCCTATAGTGATGAACATCTTATGCTCTTGTAACAAACCTAAACCATAGCTCTAAGCTAGGAAAAGAACAAGCCTATTGACTTATGTCTGTAGGAGAATGAAAAACTCATTAAAGTAGTATTCTTGGCCTTGCAAGAATTGTTGAACTAGTATATGTTGAAATATTAGTGAAAAAAAAGAGTTTGGCATCTTTGAAATAGACTAAAGGGTTCATTTGGATCAACCTTGTGACATTTTGACGCTAGTCCCAAAAATTAATCCAGAAACCTATATTACCTTGGAAGAAGTATCTTAGGACAAGCATTACTGAATATTTATTGAAAACTCTTGTAGATGCTATGTTTGGAGCCATCACTGAAGAATTGTCTTTGTAAACGCGATGGAGCATACCTAAATTGTAACAACATTGTTGAAGTGCTTATGGAGTAATGCTAAATAAGATTCCTTATGCAAATGAAGAGATTCAGAGATACCTTTAATACCTGTTGAAGTTGACTTTTGTATCACACATAAAAAAGACCCTTTATTGTAGTTATTGAAGACTTTGTCAAAGAATCATTGAAGACTCTTGGTTGAAGATACTCTTGGTTCAAGATATTCTTGGAAATATGTGAAGATGATGTTCATAACTCATGGAACATGTTTTGGAAGTTTTGTGAAATTGCTAAGTTTTCTTGAAGTAGTGGATTGGAGTCCTAGAGGTTGGAGCCTTGAAAAATATTAGGTTGGATCTTATGTTGTTGTGAGGATTGGAATCCTCAGGAAGAATAAGTTAGAGCTTCGTGGAACACAAGGTTTGAGCCTTGGATTAGGACAGAGCCTCAGAGGATTGCAGTCCTCAAATAGACCATGTTGGAGCTTGGTGGTCTAGTTCATGTTGGGGCCTGGTGAATTGAATATTGGAGTCTTCATCTAGTGTTGGAGTCCTAAAGGAATCATAGGTGTGATTGTATTTATTTTAACTTGTATTATTTTAGAAGAGGATTAGAGTGCTTTTTATTATGATTAATAAGATTATTTACACGTTATTCATTTTGTTTCTTCTTTAAGTGATCTTAATTGACATAAAAGTAAAAATTCTAAAAGAAATACTAATTCACTCCCCCTCTTAGTATTTCCAACAAAATGAATTCTTCATTGTCTCTTGGCTCTGGGCATAATAACAGGGAAACAAAGTTCTTTGTTTGTTATGTTTGGCTACAAGAAGCCTCTCATTCAGGAAACAAGGTATTTTAAAGTTGTCTATATACTCCAAGGGAAAAAATCTATCTGAATTGTAAATCTGAGTTGCCTCTTGAGTCATCAAGGTCCATTCTAGGAGGATAATCCAACCTCGTAGACTTTCTAAGCAGCCAAGAATTGTAGAAGCTTGAGGAATGAAGTTGCAGTATAACTTCTAATGAAAACATAAGACTGGGATGGCCTTCCCCACACCACACTTCACCTTCTTGATCAAGATGGATGCCTCTCTATAGAGGAGACAAATTTCTGTAAAAAATACATGGGGCCTCCTACTGTATAGCCCAATTATCAGAGTATATAATCCTCCTAAGGTTGATTTAGAGCAAGTATCACTGGACAAGTTCACAGGGTCATCAAGAAGTTTTGCACACACAAATATCACACTCTAAGGTAGTAAAAGGGTTTTTAACTATGATTGAAGGGAAACTCAGTACCCCACAGTCTAGCTAAAACAAGTACAAAAAAATTGAGTTGAATCAGAACCAATATCCTATGTTGGTAGAGGCATTGAAGGAGAAACAGGGGCATGGATCTAAAGTCAAAGACATTTGTAGCAGAGGAAGGATTTAGTTTTTGAATTTTCTTAGAGCAGTCCATACGTATGGTTCTAGTTTGCAATCTTCAAGTGTATAAATTGGTTCTTTATCTGAATGAAAAACTGTACAAACTCCTATGATATGATTTAACTAAAATCACATTGATTCTATTAATTGAAGCAATGTATTCAAGGAAGTTCATTTCATTCAGTATTATTTTTTAATTATTGAGTTGTTCATCAGAATATATATTATTTGAATCTAATTTAGTTGTTAGTTGACACAAGGAAGTCTCAGCCTCAAACCCTAATCCCCACAACCCTAATACATAAAATTTACCTAGATCACTACAATATTCTTGTTAAAAAGGGGATAATGATATTTTATTAATGTGATAATATTTCTCCTTCATAAATATCTATACAACTAGTTTGCTTATTCTTTGCATTTATGCCTTGCATACACTATCATGTCCCATGATGTCTAGACTCTAATGGTTATAGAAACATTACCCTCAAGTTCTAGTTGATAAAAGAACTTTCAAATGCTTTGTATTTTATCTTGTGAACAATTCTTCTTCAAGGATTCATAACATTGAAGAAATCTTAGCTGCCAAACCCTTTTGCTCCATCTTAATTGGAAAGTACAAAGGCCATGTCAACAGAGTTAATTTCACAATTATTACTCGCTTTTTAATTTCGTTCATAGACAACACTTATGTCCACATCATTGGAAATCAATATTAACAACTTCCACTAGTGAGGTTCCCTCATATTTTCCTGGGGCCGTTAGACACACAAATTAGAGTAACCTTACCCACTGAATTTTTTTTGAAACTATAAGTGGGCTAGGGGCTTCACATATGTTATCAATTTAAAATTAAAACTTGAAATCTATGGGTATTTATGTGTTCTTGAGTTTCATTGCAACTGTGGGCATGATATAAATATCCAATATCTACACAAACAATAAAAAATGGGCATAATGTTACCAACTAAAGAATTAGATACATTACAGTGAAAATCATATGTGTAATGTGCATAAATATATGTTGCTTTAATGATGACCACAAAAACATTGTAGAATTCTTTTCAACTTGCTTCATTGACTTTGTAGCTTCACCTTGAAAGGTCATGCAAATAAGTTCCACAGAACATGTAAACACTAGCATATGTCTTGTTACTGACCTCGTTGTTGTATATATTGGTAATGGCACCCTAGCCCTTTGTGCCATCTCTTGTAATATATTTTTGCACAGTCTAGTTTCGATGTATAAGTAAAAAAACATCTTAGAAATTACTTATTTCGACTAACATTTATAAGTGTGTTACATTTAGCATATTTTGACATATTAATTATAAGTTTCAGTAGTTTTTTCACAAAGTTTCATGGAATAATGTCATGTTCAACTTTGATGGCTTCCACTCGTTGAAAAAATAAATAATGAACTTTTCTGTTGGCATTCTCTTTTATGGAGTAGATTTCCCATCCTGCATTGGGTGTAAGTCAGACAGTAATAAAATTCCCACCTTCCTTAAGAGAGTTCCCTCCATAGGATGTCCATGCAACACAGGCTGGATAATTGTTAAATTGTCCCTTCTCCAAAGAAAAAATGTCTACTTTTAATTTTTAAGGTAACATGATGTTCACCCACAATTGTTTCTACCAGTAGCAATAATTAACTACTGATCACAATTCTAAGTTCTTGGGTTAGGTTAGGTTGCATGTGCCATAGGACAAATTTCAAAGCCCCTTAAGTCAACTAACTAGGAGACATAAGATCAATACAGCCCAAGTTTGAGGAATTGATCCAAAAACATCTTGTAGTGGTTATTGCTCATTAGATTTCACTTGAGATTAGCTTAGCTAATTCAATGGCACTTTGTAGTTTATGTTATAAAAACACTAGTAGAGGGGCAAAAGAGTCTTCTTGATTCCTTTTTGCTAACCTTGATTCGTGTTATTCCCATGAATGAAGATGGAAATGAAGTTACATAAATTAAGGTAGTAGGGGCAAGAAAACAATCACCTTCCTTATCCATCAGAGAAGGAATTAAAAATCAACAAAAAGTCATTGAATTGCAAAAGTCAAAATACTAGTATATGGAAGATATCAGAAAATTCTTGTAGTACATCAAAGAAGGGGAGCAAAGTGGGAAACAACAATATTTTTCATTCCTTGAGGACAAACAATGTCGGGAAGGAGGGAACAACAATATTCCTCAGAAATTAGTTTTCCAAAGGACGAAATATCCTTTTGATCCCCATCGGCTATATTCCTCCATAAAGTGGGAAACCCCCAAATTCCTACTATTGGGAAAGTCTTGGGGTAGCTGGGTAAAGAAACCCAAAATTGGGCCTTGGACTAAAGTTTACTCAATAATTTTCAAAGAAGAGACCCCTCATTTTGGAGCATCATTGTGGATCAATTTATCTGTATTTTTTTTTAGTGAGAGGCTCTGAGGGATTTAATAACCTTTCTCTCTTGATAATTTCTATGGTGAAATATTTCACCCTAGTTGGTATTCCATTTCTTTTCTCCTTGATTAGGCACACATGTTTTTCAGGTTGGGTAGCGTAATTCTTGGGGTATTAGTATTGGTTTATGAGCTAGAAAATTATTTCTGAAGGCAACAAGTGTTGGATAAAGTTTTCATTGATGTCAACAAGATTGAATCCTAGATAGCTTTCACTAGAAAACATCCTATGTTAAAACCCTAAGGAGGAAGCCCTAATGTACATCCTAGGTTCATGAAACCCTAATATGCAAGAAACCCTAGATCTATGTAAAAGATACCCTTATCCTAGATTTTTGAAGCATGACCTAATGCTCTAATGTAATGAAACCCTAATTTGTATTTAAATAAAAGTTGTACAAAACCTTATCCTTCAGTGCAAACCGTAAGTTGATCTAAGCACATTTATACATGAATGAACTGTTGGCAAACCCTAAGTATGCTTTACTTAACATGGAAGAAACCCTAATGAATGAAGATCATATAAAAGCCCTAGTAAATTCCATCCCTTGTTTGAGCATACCCTAGCCTATTCATATGATGAAACCCTAGAGATGCACATGATACCCTAAGCATGGAGATTGAAGTATATGATAAACCCTAGCTGTCAAATATGAAGCTCTCGAATACCTTAGGCGCCATATATAAAGTCCTAGATTATTTAAATGCATATGATGATGGTAATAATTCCTAAATATATATAGATTAAAGCCCTTGCAAGCATAAAATTTCATATTACTATACATAATATTTTTTTTTGGGAAAATTGTTGCATTAGTTTATAAAAGGCTCCATCCTCTCTCCAACAAATATTTCCTCATCCCCTAACCCTTTATCAATGCAGAAATTGTAAAATTTTAACGTCAAAATCCATTATCCAATGTTTCAATCCTACCTGAGCCTACACATGTCGACCTCTTCACCCAAGAATTGTGTCTCTTCACTTATTTAAGCAAGTATAAATAAAAGGAAAATACGCCTCATTTTGGCAATCAATTCGAATCAGAAGCATACCTCTTTTAATCAAATTATGTAGTAGCATTTTCTGATTTATTTGTTAGATTTTGGAGGAAAATTTCTCTGTTATATTTTTTTTTGGGCACAAAGAATTTAGACTGCAAACTTCAGCCTGGTGGAAGAGCTCAAATGTCAGCCTTTTGGACTAGAGATAGTCTCTAAAATTTTGGCCTATTTCACAGCTAAAATTTCAGCCCTATGGCCATTTAATTTCGGCCTAAGTGGTATGCATTTTAAACCCTACCACAAACTTGTAATCGGACCTAAAATTTGGCCTTTTATAGACTTTAACCTCAACCTTTTACAATCCTCTACAACTCAACCTTGTTTAGAAAGGAATTACAGTTTCAGACCCTGTGGAGGACTTGATTTTCAGATCTGTGAGAAATATTCTTTGAGATCTTCAGAGCAATGCATATCTATTGAAATTTTGAAGAGTAGTCTCTGTGTAATATTCCTCCTATAAAAACGTATATCTAACCTACGGACAAACTCACATCTAGACAAAGAAAATATATAGCAGACATGTCGTATCTGCTAAGATCATACCAGTGCTTGTCTTGTGAGAAGAAAATTTTTGGTACAAGTTTTAATCCATAAGATAAGGCATATTTTTTTATCATTGGAACAAAAATTTTGGCCTAGTTGAAGGGCACTATTTTTAGCCTATAGTGATAGAGATCTCAGCCTCTTGAAACAAACCTAAACCATAGCTCTACCCTAGAAAACGAACATGCCTATTGACCTTTGCCTGTAGGAGAATGAAAAACTCATTAAAATAGTATTCTTGGGCTTGCAAGAATTGTTGAACTAGACCATGTTGAAAGATCAGTGAAAAACAAGAGTTTTGCATATTTGAAATAGACTGAAGGGTTCATTTGGAGCAACCTTGTGACATTTTGACGCTAGTCCTAAAAAATCATCCAAAAACCTATATTACCTTGGAAGATGTATCTTAGGACAAGAATTACTGAATATTTATTGAATAATATTGCAGATGTTATGTTTGGAGCCATCACTGAAGAATTGTTGTTGTGAAATTGATGGAGCATACCTAAATTGTAGCATAGTTTTTGAAGTGCTTATGTTGTAACCCTAAATAAGATTCCTTCTGCAAATGAA
>APFE030796676.1:2266-24913 GCA_000404065.3 Pinus taeda | reverse complement strand
TATTTCTTTCTCAAAAGAAATACATTGGAGATCTATTGAATAGGTTTGGCATGATAGAATGCAATCCTCTTACTACTCTAATGGAACAAAACTTAAAGCTCACATCTATTGAAGGAAAATAATTTGAGGATGCAACAAAGTATAAACAACTTGTAGGAAGTCTCAACTACCTAACTACTACCAGACCAGACATTTCGTTTGCTGTTGGAATCCTCTCCAGGTTTATGCGAAAGCCTTGTGAGGGACATTGGTCTGCTGCAAAAAGAGTTCTAAGGTACTGGAAGGGAACTCAAGACGTTGGAATCAAGTATACACAGGTGGACGACTTCAGCTTGATTGGATACTCTAATTCAGACTTCGATGGAGACAAATAAACTAGGGTATCTACTTCAGGATATGCTATAAGTCTTAGACCAGGAGCTATCTCCTGGAGATCATGCAAACAATCAGTTCCAATAGATTCCAAAACAGAAGCAAAATGCGTGGCAGCAGCTGAAGCAACAAAAGAAATTGTGTGGCTCAGGAAAATTCTTGAATATTTGCAGGTAAAACAAGTACAATCAACTCCAATTATGATTGACAATACCTCTGTAATAAAGTTGGCCAAGGACCCAAAGTTCCATGATCGAACAAAGTACATCAATACTAAATATCATCTAATTCGACATCATGTTGAGGCCAAAACAATCCATCTCTGTCATTGTTCCACTAATGAGCAGATTACAAACATCTTCACCAAAGTGCTTGGAAGAGAAAAGCTTGAACGATTCAGAATGATGCTTGGACTCACCAACATCCCTTCAGATTAAGGGGGGGAATGTTGACACCTAATCATCAAGATTGGGTGAATATGATGTAAATAAATAAATAAGTAATATGAACAATCATCGGGAGATGAAGTGAATGGTCTCTCCCTCATGTATATAATGAAGACCTACCTAAAGGAATAATATATACGAATCAATTTTGCTTTGAGGAGTTACTGTCTGGTCTGAAAGTTATGAAAGCATTGGCTGAGTGTGCTCATTATGAGAATGGTAAAAACTCATTATGAGAATTGTAACAGTCTACATTTAATAGTTAGAAGTAAGATTAGCCATAATTTCACCAATCCCTCATTTCATGGGTTCTAGAATCTAATCTTTGTTGGCATATTTAAACACTTCAAAGTTTTCTTTTATTTATTATTTTTATGATTATTACTATGTATATATATAATATAATATATATATATTATATATATATATATAATCTATATATATATATATATATATATATATATATATATACTATCTATAATATATATTATATAAAATTTAAGTATTTTGTATTAATAGGAAAATTCATAGATTTCATAATTGAAACCATCAAAGCAAAGAGAAAAAAATTTGTTGACTCAGGTTGTAGATTTTGGGTATTCATATTTTCTGTTAGAATTTTTTGCTAGACCTAGGTTACAAGCTTAAAAAATATATCCACTAATAGAAAAATTGATACTACAAAATAGACTTGTTGATGGACTATTACAAAACAAAACATAGAACCAATCGAAGCTAACAAGAGTAAACAACATTAGGAATCCATTGAAGAGTTAGGAGCAAGATCCCTGACAGTCGATGTAAGTGGAGCATTAGTTTTTGTGTGACAAAGGAGATGTCCTTCAACATGAGCCAATCTTGAGTTCAAATTGTCCATAATAAAGCCTTGGTCCCTCAACATCCTCTTAATATCTTATAGCAAAGAAAACACATTACAACATTCAACTTATTTGTCTTTCAAAACCATACCAAGAAGGTTCTTTAGCTGTAAGTGAATGGCGATGTAATTGAGATTTTTTTTCTATCCCCTAGTATGTCCAAGGTCTATAACCCAACAAGATACCTCATCCATGATCTCGGAGTTAGAAAAAGATTGTCTCTCCCCTCCTTCTTGAATTTCCATCTTCCTAATTTCTCTCAAGGTGCATGTAAGTCGACCCCTTACCACAGACTCAACATCAAATAATCCTTACCCATAATGATTTTAGACTAGAGAAACTCTCCCAGAACCATACCAAGAGCCAGACCTAACAAGAACTTATACACCTCGATGGAAAAGAGATAGACACAGACTATATAGGCACAACTAAGCAGATTACTAAGATTTACAAACCTTGGATGGGGGGTGATACTAGCAAGTTAGCGGCTGTGAGCACATTTCGAATTCAACGTAGATCTCCACCTTGGAGCTTAGGAACCTCTTGGAGGATTTCCTTGCTACAATTGAATGTTTTCCCACTTCTCAGATTTCCCAGCTTCCACTATGAATTGAACACACCCAACTTATCACATGATTATCATATTACGTGCATATTACCCACTCTCCCATCTCACCTAAATTAAAACAACCGAGACCCAACTTTGAAAACCAAGTTTATTTCATTCCACCTAAGAAACTCACCACCCTCCACTTCTCTAGCATCAAACAGAGCGCAAACCTCATGAAATGCAAGCTAGGAGTGAAATTGATAGCAGGCCCCTTTAGTGGTCTGCTCTCTTTTCCCAAGATCATTTTCTCTCTCAGGATTTGATTGCGTCTCTGCCTATTCACACTTGTCTAAACGACGTTTTCCTTTCCCTTTTATTAAATTGAAAATATTTTTTCCTTTGGCATGAGGAAGTCCCTATACTTCCAGATAAAACCCTCTCACCTTTTATATACTAACTCTCCAGACTTAATTCACATGGATTTCAGTTGATATAATAGTGTATCATGGGCCCCTCATGGAACAGGTCATAATAGGTATTATGATGGGCACACATACAAAAAAAAATATGCTTGCAGGGCGACTACAACAAAGTTGGATCGGACCCAACCTAGAGTCGGGATCGCTATCCTCTTGCTGGTTGGGATTATGTGTGAATACCCAATTACAAGTAGACTCACAACGTAAATTCAAGGTCTTGCTAAGGCTTGTTTTTGTGGAGTGAGAATTTATCAATGGGGGGGTGGCGATCTCTGACTATAGATATGATGTGTTAATCTTAGCCCTACCTCTACACAGGTATTGCTTCAACTCTAAGATGGCAGTTGCACTCTTCCTCCAATGCAAAGTCAAATCCCTCTTATGTGAACTTCTCCGCACTCAACGATTTGTACAAGGGATGGACTACATCTTGTTCATATCGCTAGATATTTCTTGGGTGCACTAGTTTTCTCAGCCATCAAATATGACCTGACCAAATTCATATAAGAACTAATCAATGGCTCTGCAACTGAATAAGGATATAATGGTTTCCCTGGATTTTCTCACTAGTTGTCAATTCACATAATCATTGGGCTAACATGGTTGATAACTCTTTTCTTTCCCTTCATCGTTACTTTGGTCTGGGTATTTTTTGGTCCTCCTTATTAATCAGATTACCTTTACCATCTACTCCTCTTCGACAATGGGCTTTATAGTCCTCCTACCCTTTTACATGACTACACTCTCCCTAAAGTAATTCCTTTGGAACAAAATTCCTAGAACTTGGAGCATAGAGTAGTATTCTTCTCCTACTTGGTTTCTCGACAGAACTAAAGTTGTTGCATATAGGTTACCCCAAGCTTTGATCAACATAAGAAATGCACCCATTTAGACAAGCCTCCATTCTATAATCGTTTCCCATGAACAATCTCACAAGGACATTAAACCTAATAGAACTCAAACATATAATCATTCTATTAAAATTCAAATGGGATATTTACAGGATTAATGGCTCGCTCCCCAAGCTACTTTCTATCACACAAAAAGGCATTTACATTAGAGTATTCAATTGGCTCTCTACCTAATTGTCTAAGAACTATCTCGCCTATGTCCTCCCTCGAGGCTCTCTCCCATACATAAATTATTACAATCAAAAATATATTCCAATAGAATATAGGACACTTACTCCTAAAATCTAAAATAACTTACATCTAATTAAATACTTGTTACCTTTGTATAGTCCCATTGGAAAATTCCCATCTCATCAAAACTACGTTACACCTATTAGTGTCTAGAATCAGGCCACCTATACACATGTTAGACTCCTAACTTCTAATATTTACAAAGTTTACAATTTGAGAGAAATTGTTTTCCCTTAGGAAATTTGAGACCCTTTGGGTCCGTAACAAATAATGTGGACCAACGGTTGTACTCATGCATCAGACTCCCCAGGTGGAATGAATATGATCTTCTGGTCATGCACCTCCTTGATCCCAAACTTTATGTTGTTGTTGACTTATTACTCAGTTGTCTTGTTGCATTGCTTATTTCGTCTTCCACTTGCCAGGATCCTAAATTCTATGTTGTAGTTGAACATCCATGCTTTGATATTGCCTCTTTGGTTCTTTTGTTATCATTTCTTTTTTTTTGCTAAAGCAAGAGATGGACCTTCTATTTCATTGAAGCAGGCAATTTACAATATATACAAACGTCCACCAAACTCTATGGACTTAGGCAAAATAGACATTTGCCCTACTGAAAAAAGAAACACCCACCCTTGAAATGTACCACCCTAACACTTTAAGTTACATACAAAAAAATAAGCAACGGGTAAAGTTGGGCACGTGAGCCTTCCCCACAAATTCCCGCGAAAACGATCCATTAACCTGCCTCTTTGATCACCGCCGTCCAAATTCTTCTCTTAATCTGATGACGGATATGCATATCACTCCTGGAAGAAACATGATGTTTAACCTCTCAACCCCACAAAACCGCACAATAAATCTTGATTGTTGAATGGCTTTTCGAGAATGGATGGCTGAGTTGAATATCGCACGGTCGGATGTTGTCGAACTTTAATGTGCGATTAGAGTGGTTTTTGGTCCCAACCCTCCTCCACGTGTTAGGCTCTGTGTGGTATTACAACCCATTCTCCAAAACCACTTTTTGTTTGAAAGCGATACGATCACCTAAAAACCACTTGGCGGGTGGTTTTATCACCCGACTATGGAAATTTGGATGATGATGCCTTCTTCTCCGCTGCTGACAGTTGTTCTCACAAGCTTTTCTCTGGATTGAGAAAAACTTTCACCAAACACCAGGGATTTTGAAGATGAGATTATCCTATCTACCATTACCAACCAGGGCCTGCCTTCTACCTATTTGACCCAAATGAGAGAAACCATCCGCGAAATGATCATCGAGACCTATCCTTTTTAGGTTTGTGCCAAAACACTTCTTTGTCTTTTTCCGCTAGGTTATGACTACGGGCTTTTAAAATTCTTTGTGGTATTGCTTTCCACCCTGTCAGAGCTCTTCTTTCCTTGCAGCAAACCCCTTGGTTGGCCAAGAAATCCGCCAGTTTGTTAGCCTCTCTGCACACATGATTGAACCTGATTGAGTTAAGCCCCTAAACGTGACCCTGAATTCTCTGGAAAACCTGGATTAATTTCCAGTGCTGAGAGACTTTCTCCGGTTCTGATTTGCAATGAATTCTTTTTACTGAGTTAATAACTAACTCAGAGTCAGCTTCAATGATCACATTGTGACAGTTCTCCTGCTTCAAAAACTCTAGGCCCTGCTCCATCGCCATTAATTCTACCATGTTATTGGTGGCTCTTCCTAAATGACAGTGGAATAGGAAGAGGATATTACTTGCTTCATCCCTCAAAACCCCCCATAGCCCACTATACTAGGGTTACCTTTTGAGGCCCCATCGATATTGAATTTCAAAAAGCCTCTTGGAGGAGGTTTCCAATACTCCTTTTCAGAATCCTTTTTGTTTACTGATCTGTTCTGGTCTGGTAGGATGATCCCCTGCATGCCTAACAGCCTGAGAGTTCATAGGTCAGCTCCTGAGGGAGGAATTTTGGGAAGAATCCTGATTGATGAGCTGACCATTTCCTTAATCTGTTTTAGGATCTGATAAAACAGGCTAAGAGTGTGATTCTTTTCATTTTTGAAGATTCTCTTGTTCCTTTCTTTCCATATATTCCAAATAATAAAACTTGGCATGAGAGCCCAAGCTAGGTTGAGAACTTCATTATCTTAAAAGTGTCTCCTCCATCTCTTTAGGGTGTTTGTAATACTCTCTTTGTCCCTATCAAATTGTTGCAAAATGTTGGCAAAAGCATCCCAAAGCCTGGAAGTGTAATTACAACTGTTGAGAAGATGTTCCATAGTTTCCTCTTAGGCTTCATAGAGCTGGCAGATGGAAGGTCCTAACATGGCTCTCTTTCTAGTGTTGTCCCAAGTCAAGATTTTCCTGTGATGAACCAACCACATGAAGAGTTTGATCTTCATCCAACCTTGATGTCTCCAAAGGTTCAGCCAGGTTTGGTTTGGAGCCTGGGAAACCAGCTCAAGGAGAATACTTTTGCTTCCTTGATATTGAAGATGCCTTCGTTGTTGTTTCCCCATCTGAGTTGGTCTTGCCCTTCAGAAACCAAGATCATCCTTTGATCCAACATTTTTTCCAAGAGCCTCTGCCTTTGTTTCCATTATTCTGTCATTCCTGCAATCTATATTCTTCCATATCCTCCATTTTCCATTATTGTGGGTATTATCCCAAAAATCTTTCACTCTTTTAAGCCTTTGGTGTCAGTTTCATGCTTCAGGTTCAAAAATTCCTCTTCTAACAATCTTGGTTCTTGTTGCCATTTTTCCTCCCAGAAAAGAGCCAGGTCTCCTTCTCTAATTTCCCAAAAGCTATTTCTTTGAACTAAACCTTTGTTCTAGCAGGCTTTGTTCCAGATAGCAGAGCCCTTTATGTTACCAGACATCCTTATGAGATTAGTATGCTGCCAAGAGCTGGCATATTTTTCTTTCCATATGCTTGCCCATCGCATCTTGGGATTTTTAACCCAACGCCACCAAAGTTTGGCCCCTAGAACCTTACTTAGGATCTCCTGGTCATCTAAGCCTAGGCCCCCATGATTCTTGGGTTTACAAATCTTTTCCCAAGAGACCAAGGCCCATTTTTTCCTAGTTTCCTCCCTGCCCCAGAGAAAGTCTCTTTGGATGTTTCTGAATTGTTGCAAGACTCCTATGGGGGCAGGTAGCACTGAAAGCATGAAAATTGGAATTGATTGGAGCACTGCCTTTGTCAGCACTAGTCTACCAGCTAGATTTAAAGATCTACTCATCCTTTTTCCGACTTTGTCCTGCATTTTGGTGATCAAGGGTTCCCAAATACTCTTGTGCAAGGGTTTTGTAGTTAGAGGAACTCCTAAATACTTTGAAGGGAGGGAATCCCTCTGAAAGCCTAAAATTCTGGAGATATTTCTCTAAATAGTAATATTGGTATTAAAGAAAAATGTTTTGGATTTGGAGAGATTGACTTCCATACCTGAGGCCATGGCAAAGTCATTTAGTAATTGTTTGAATGCCTGAGCCTCTTTGATAGTGGGGATACCTTGTAACATGGTATCATCTACAAATTTTTTATGTGTCAAAGTTTGACCATTCTCCTTTAGAGTGAGACCTTGAATTTTACCCATAACTCTGGCATGCTTGATAGATCTTCCAAGACCTTCCATCATGAGAATGAAGAGAAAGGGAGAAAGTGGATCCCCCTGCCTCAGCCCTCTAGAAGGAATAAAAATATCAAAAGGAGATCCATTAACCAATATTGAAAAGTTGGAAGAGGTGACCAAGGCCATGACCCATCCTACCCAGATGTGATCAAAACCAAAAGTCTTTAGCATATTCCTGATATAGGTCCAGTTCACTTTGTCATAAGCTTTTGCTATGTCCAGTTGCAAGATCATACCAGTTTTCCTTGTGCTAGTTAATGAGTGCACTACTTCATGCGCTTGAATAATTTTATCTATAATTTTTTTGCCTTCAACATAACCTGATTGCTCCCCCGAAATCAGAGAAGGAAGCAGAGGTTTGAGTCTGTTGGCCATTACCTTGGATATAATTTTGTAGACCACATTGCAAAGTGCTATGGGTCTATACCTATCTGGTGTATGTGCATTTTCTTGTTTAGGGATCAGGGAGATGAAGGAGGTGTTGAGCACTCGCAAGATGGTTCTGTTCATCCTGGAGTCTTCCACAACATTCAAAATATCCTCTTTTACAATATTCTAGCAAGATTTAAAGAAGTCTACATTGAAGCCATCCGGGCCTGGTGCTTTGCCATTCTGCATGTCTTTGAGAACCTCATTGACCTCTTCTTCCATCACTGGTCTGTTGAGATTGAAATTGTCCTCTCTAGTCACCAGCTTAGGTATATGCTTAGTTACTTCCCTGATGTAATGTTCTCTATCTGGATTATTTTCTTGGGCTATTTCACGGAAGTGTTGAACCAACACAGCCTCCATCTCTTCATGGGATTGAAGAAGTTGTCCATCCTCCTTATTTATTGAAGATATTCTGTTGTGTGCTATATTCACCATGGTGGATCTGTGAAAAAATCTAGTGTTACACTCCCCTTCTTTTAGCCATTGGACTCTAGATTTGTGTCTCCAAAAAATTTCCTCTCTTTTATAGCAGTTCTCCCAATCTTGATTATATTTCTCCACTAGATCATTTTTGTCTTTATTAAAACCTTTTGACATCATAGCTTGGTTGAGTGCCTACATTTTAATTTCCACCAATTTATTTTCTGCAAAAATATTGCCAAAATTCTTCTTATTCGAATCTTTGAGCCTTATTTTTATGTGCTTTAATATTTTATGAAGCATGAAAATTCTAGATACCTGAATCTATAGATCTTTTGCCCACCATTTTTCAATATTACTGATGAAATCTGGGTGTGAAAGCCAAATATTCTCAAATCTGAAAGGTCTATTCTGGGGGGTACTTATACCTTGGATCTCCATTTGAATTGGCCAGTGATCTAAACCTCCTACTAGAAGAACACTGTAGTTATTTCCTTATCTAAAAGCATGAGATCCTCGGAGATAATGAATCTGTCCAACTTGGATGCTACTTGAGACTCTCCCCCTCTCTTGTTGTTCCAGGTGAAAAGGCCATTAATTGTTTCGACATCCACTAGTTTCATGTTATCTGAAAAGATTTGAAAAGCTAAGGAGTCTTTACTAAGTGCTCTGGTTCCACCATTTTTTTCAGAAAGTGATGTTATCATATTAAAATCCCCTCCCAAGATCTAGGGTATTCCAGCATGTCTTTCCCTGAGATACGCTAGGGATTCTGTAAACTTGAGTTTGTCTTCTATTCTTTGAGGGCCATACACATGCATGACTAGATAGATACTCTCATCCCCAACAGGCTGAATCACTACTGATAAATAATTCTTTGTAGCTTCAGCATCAATTAAATCAATTCTTTGGGGTTTCCAAAGCGTGAGAATACCTCCTGCTATATTCTCTACTTTAACTTGAAGATATTCATATTTATTGAGCCACTTTCTATGAAGTTGTCTTAGCCTTTGAATGGAACATTTCATTTCTTGGATAAAAATTATATCCGGAGCAGCCTGTTTCATTCTATTATTTAGCAATCTTTGCTTGCTTTTACTGCCTAGACCTCTAATATTCCAAGAAATGAACTTCATCACTAAATATTTGTGAAGGAGTAGCTGGTAAGATCTTTCATCTTGCCTGAATCTATCGTGAGATTTCCACATTCCATCAATAGCTCATTCTGCTTTTTTCTGGCTATCTTTTTTCCTGGGTTTTTGGGTGCTAATCCTGGAGTAGATTTTATCGTCTTCACTCCTTCGCTACTCATCCTGTTCCTGTTTTTTTCCTTCTCTGGACCCTTTTCCTAAGTTTTCCATAAATATAGTTGTTGTATTCTATTGAGCTCTTCCTGGGTAATGATTCAAACCCAATAGATGTTCCTTGAATTAAGAACCCTTCCGGATCTAGGTTTTCTCTTTCTAGAATCTCCTGCAGTTCAGTCTCCTCTAGATCCATTTCACTTTGGGTCATTTCTTGGTCCATCTCTGGTTCTGTAACACTCATCATTATTCCTTTCTGCTTATCATTTTCCTATGATTGTTTATGGTTTCCGTCCTTCTTCTCACCCGTACTCCCTTCATTTTCTTGATTTTCCGTTGTTCTTTCTTCGTCCTCTACTAGAACTTGGAATTGGTTCTGCCTACCTTCATGTCTGTCCTTTTCTTGCAGCTTTTGCCCTCTTTTTCCACCTTTTCCTTTATGGACCACCTTGTGAAAGCTGTCTGGGTCTTTCACTGTATTAGTTTTACTATTATTCTCCATTTTGCAAAGAGGGCAGTCTCTGAGAAGATGCCCATTTTCATGACATCTATGACATCTAAACGAAATATGCTCATAGTCCATCGTTTGAGTCCATTCTTCATTAAAAACTTCCAGTTTCACCTCATCCGGAAGAGCTCCTGATAGATCCATTTCCACACATATCCTAGAAAATGAAGTATCCTCTTCTAGTAGCTTCTGAAGCTTTGATAAACCTACCTAACTTATTGCCTATGGCAGCTAACGATTCAGGTTGCCAATAATCAAGAGGTAGGGAATAGAGTCTTACCCAGACTCGGACCGATGTGAAGGTTTCACATTCCGGGACAAAGTTCATCTTCCATGGCCTCATATAGAGACCTGCTACTGTGTAGAAGTAGGGCCCTCCTTCAAACACTCTGTCTTTATCCTCGATATTTGTGAACACCACTATAAAGAAACCCTTTGACCCAAGGTGTAGATCATTTCTACCTTTGGGTTTCCAGTGGTACTTGATCCATGTTTGTAAAGATTTTTCTGTGGGCCAGAGTCCCATGAATTTGCAAATGATTGCGTAGGTTTGCATGTGCTCCCTGTGCACTTGCAGTGCAGGATCATTTAAAACTATTCTGGGTGTTATTTCAACTTTGGGTTTACAAGGCCCCTTTTGTTTTTTCTCTTTTGTTCCCCTTTTTTTTCCTCTTTCTCCTTGTCTTTAGTGCTGTTGTTCTCCCTTATTTTGACCTCCTCCTCTTCCTTTTCCATGTTACTCCTTTCTTCTTCCACAAGTTTCCTGACTTTTTCTGGGGGCTTCTTGTCCTTGTTGGCCACAGCCTCCTTGTAGGAGAGAGAAGAGCTCCCTCCTCTGCCTCCATTCATGGATGAAGAATCCCGCAGCATGCCGAAAACTTGGTAGCTCAATTTTCTCCGACGTGTTTTCTCCAACACCCCCGTTTTTCTTATCATTTCTTACTGTCCATGCTTCTACACTTTATTTTGCAGCTTCCTGTAGATTTTGTTGAGGTAAATTTGTGCAGTTATCTAGATCATGCAATTGATTACCTCCTCCCTATGGTATTTTCCTATCAAGTATCTTTTCCATCAACCTCGTTTCCTCCTTTCCAATGCCCAACTCATTCCTTTTCTGGATAATACTGCTAACGTTTCTTAGTTACATTTGTAAAAATTCCCTAGCTTCTATCCTTGTTTCATCATCTCCATAGTCATTCATATTTGCATGATTTATCCCTGATTGTCTTATGAGAGATTGGATCTCATCTTCTCCCCATTCTTTACAACGAATACCTTTCTTATCAAATCTTAATTGATCACCATGTTTGATGTTTTTATCCCTTTGATTATCCTCCAAAACAACTCCAGAGTTAGCATCCCTCTGCTAGAAATGAAACATAATTTCATTTTTATGGGATAGACTCGTCCCCTCTCCTCTGATCTTATCTTCTTCTTCTTGCAACAACAACAATTCTATTTCCTTTAGTGTAGCTTCATGTTCCTTTTCTCTAGTTCCTTCATGTATATAATCAATTTGAAAACAAAAGTTTTCCTTCATTTCCTTGGATGCAATGAGGACCCCTTCCATGCGAGGTGTTGTTAAGCATTCCTTCTCTTGGATTGTGTTCTTAGGTCCTTGTAGTAACCTTTCCAACAATCTTATATCTTCATAAAATTTCAGGAGCATTTCATATGAATGTTGCTCTTTGCCTTCATTCTCATGACCTAATTCTGCTTTGTTCTTCTCATCAGCGGGTCCTTGCATTTGTGCTCTTGTAGCAATATTTTGCCATTACATATTTTGACGGTCCTTATGAAACAATGATATTTCATATCCCTCCATAATATAAATTTGTTTATGTTCTTTGTTGGTTCTATTAAAAATCATACACCCATCATCTTCATTATATGTATGGCCACCTACATAAACCAATTCCATTTTCTTTACAGATACGGATTGTGCATATTTATGGAAGGACTCACTTCTATAGATTTTGAAAGGTAGATATATTTGTACATACTCATGCTTCTAAAAAGTCTTTCCTTTCCTCTTGAAATTACTAGGCAAAAATTTATCTTCAGAAGGTAAGAACATTACTTTGAAAGCTGCAATTCCCTTCTCCGTACATTCCCTGGCTCTATTTTATAGGCTATCATCTCCATAACACAATGAACAAAAAATTCTCAAGTTCAATATATTAGGAAAACTGGGGTTTACATGCACATAAAACCCATATAGCTGAGATACACCATCCTCAGACAAATCTACAATAATGTCGTAATCAACCTCCTAAAAAATGAAAATCAATAAAATGCAACCTGTGAACGCTAAATGGATCCACCAAGGGAAGAGATGGGTGCTCGCCCACTCTCACTGAATCACCTGAGGGTTTTTGTCCTAGGTCTACTGCTGAAGTAGAGAACCACATTCTCAAACCTCTCCACAAAAAGAGTACACAAGTCCAAGATGTCTCCAACGGACCTTCTCCTCCTCTTTTATAGATCTCATGGATAGATCTCCAAGCTTCTAGAAGCATCTTATTTTATTATTATTCTAGAAGCTCCTCCATTGAATTTATCAAGTGATCTTTTAATTTAATTTTATTTCACTTAAGTCACTTTTGGCCCATTTTTTCCATAATTAAAAGACTAATTAAAGTCATTTTTTTAACTAAGGAAAATGGAAAATCACCCACCATACTCTCTTCAGCCACTGGAAGTCACTTATTAGCATCCCATCCTATATATCTTCTTGTTCTGGTTCAAACGAGCTATTATAGTGAGGTGTTCCATCAATTAATCTCCCTGGAATGCCACCTTGAGCATAATTAATTAAGTTATGCCCAATAATAACATTGATTTTTTAAAGTTGTCGGAATGCAATGGAATGAAAAACAAGCTGTGTGGATGATGGAATATTCCAAGAGAATGCCATAAAATCCCATAAAAAACTCCTCAAGACTCCATCGAGACCCCTAATGACATAAACCTACTCCACTGACCTAGCCATCCCCTGCCCTGGAAATCCTCCCTGGCTATAATATAAAGAAGAATAAAAATGGGGACATGACAACAACACAGTTCCGGATGTGAAGGTCCGTGAGGATGAAGCACCAGCAGAGAAGGTCGTGAAGCTTGCCCTCATGATCAAGGACTTAAAGGATGTTATAGCCAAGCTAAAATTTGATTACGAAGTGAAGATATTAGAGCTAAAAATAAGATTGCAGCCAAGTACGCCACTATAGGTTCAGGAGTAGAGACAAAGGGACCTGAGCGCAACATTGAAAGACATATTTGATACGGTGGTGGATTGTGGGAAGTTGCTTGATGACACAACGTAGATTTGGACCTCGCTGCAGGAGGATCCAAATGTCTTGAAGATTGAGGAAGAACTGTAGGCCAAGCAGAAGCAGCTTGATGAGATCTTGGCAGATGTGAAGACCTTGCCAATCTTGCAGAGGCTTTCCAACATTTTTGAAGGAAAGAACCTCCACATGCAAATAGATGATCTGCAGAGGAAAGCATAGATCTTGCATGAGAGGACTCAGCTGTGGAAGGAGAAAGCCCTAGAACTTTTGTAGGTAGTAGATGAATAGTTAAAGGAATTGAAGAAAAGGGAAGGAAAGCTACTGCAAAAGACCATTGGCCCTACTACAAAATCTTTGCTGAAGGAGGCGCAATAGGAAGAAAAGTTGATGGCAGAAACGCTCCAGCATTACAACATAGTATACAATGGGATCGAAGCAAATATCAAGGGCTTTGAAGCTGAGTGACTCAAGATGAGTCACAGGTGAGTGTTGGGGTTTTGTTGGGCATGGCCCAACTTGGTCCAAGTTTTGGGTAAAAGACCTCGTGAAAGGAGCAGACCACATAGAGCTAGTGAAGATATATTCATTGTGCATACTTTTAGGGCTTTTGGGATGGGATAAAGCCCTTATTTTGTAACGGGTATCGGGTAGTAGTCCTTGTTTTATGGATCCATGGTATGTGCACCACGGTTTTTGTATAGATGAATTGTAAAAAGGATATGTAATACTTTTTTAAGGAGAAGTAAGTAATGACATATCATAAATGAATTGAATGTTTGTATTCGCATCTGTATTCTATAGTTTTGGAGAAGGCTCCACAACTGAGTGTAGGAAGACATTGAAGAGTCTACAACTGAGTGTGCAAACCACCTGCAGCTGGGTGTGCAGGTCAGAGAATTGAATGTAATTGAATATCTGTTTAATAAAGAAGAAGTTTTGATGATGTATCATATCTTTGTATATGTTAATTGTCTACTTTTATGTCACTTATTATGTATGCTTTTCAATGAATTATGTGAAGACATATAAGATATGCTGTTATGTGTTAGATTTATGTGTTTCTATAAACTAATCATTTGTGTGAAGTTATTATGCATGTGAAGTTATAATATTGACATACAGTAGAAGTAAATACACAGCGTCACTTGGTGGATATCCCTTTGGTTGCAGAAACCTAGTTCTGCAACCTCCCGTAACTACTTCGAGTGAAACTGCGACCTGCTTGTAGGTCGTTGTCGAAAGGGCTAGTAGTTGAGGGTTTTGTTGGTGCAAAACACACTCTAAACCTAGGTCAAGGCCCCTCGAACCAACACAAGTCTTCAATCCCGGACCACAGGGGCTTCACTCAATGAACCTCTAACATATCACATGCATTCGTAGCACATTAAACAATACCCTTAATTTGACTACATATTGAAAAATACCTCTAAAAATTACATTATTTAACCCCCTACCAATATGAACCCAATACACCTTCCCAATTTAAATAACCCCTACATTCACTAGATATTGTAGGTATCCATTTTTTCATTAACATTTTTTATACCCCTTTAAAAGTTTTCATTAACTTTGAACTCCATTTTTTATACGTGCCAATATAAAAACTCTTTACCCCCTATATATCCCCTAATACATTATATCGTTTTTTCCTCAATATATATCCCCCAATATGAACCCATGTGGTATGGTATTGCTCCCCCAGTGAAGCCCCCATATTCTGAATGGTGGGCTCCAGTATTGCAGCAATGATGCTACAGCTCCTGGGACTCCCTTCTTTACTTTTATCAACTTGGTAGTTCATAACAAACTTGGAAGCGACAATGATATATGCACAAGTATTAGCTCTCACTGCAGGCTGTCACTTAATCAGCTGGCACAAGTTCGCTAGGAGCTTAAGCCAACTTCCATGAGTTCTTATAAGAATCTTTTAACTGTGATGGACGAAATCCAACTCAAAAGAGGCTAGTATACTTGCAGAAAGAAGCTGAAAACTGAAAGGAAATGCAAACCCTAGTTTTACCGACTAACCCTACTGGTGCAAGAAAAGAGATGAAAGCTACTGAAATGGATGTCATTGACTCTTGGAAAGGTAAAATGCATGTGCCTAAGCTACTTCTGAAGGAAAAATATGGAAAAACATCTTTTTGTATTTTTGAGTAATTTTGCAGAATTATTATGCATGTGGTTTAACTATTTTTAACTGTGCAGAGGTTTATTGGTGAAAGAAAGTGGAGTGGGAATTTGCAGGAGGTTGGGAAGGTGAAAAGAGAACCTAAGGGGTCCTTAGCACCCTTATAGAGAATTCCACAGTGATCATATCTCGAAAAACTGCTCGTGTGAACTTCTACAAGAAGTCTGCAGGGGATCTACAAGAAGTTCTACAGGAACAAGCCGAAAGTGGATTTTAGAGGGTTGATGGTGGAAAAGGTGGGAAAGTGGGAATGAAGGATGGATAAGGATGTTAAGGGGTCTAGGACCTGATAGATGAAGCTCATGAGTGATGAAGATGGTTGGATCTTTTCAAAGATGAAGGAAGCAATGTTGCACAAAAATGTAGAAATTAGGGCAAGTTGGGAAAGTATAGTGAATGGGTGAAGGAACTATTGAGAGAGAAACTGGAGTAGGTTGTATGATGGAGGAAGGATAGGCTGGAGTGTCTTACAGGTTTTCTGCACACTACTTTCCAAAATTGATCCAAACAAAGACTAGAAAAACAGAGATTTATCTATTTTGACCTAATCTAACCTAAAAACGAGAAACATGATGAACAGAAGTTTATAGACAGGAAATCATGCAAGATAGCTATGGAAACTGAGAAAGAATAGATCTAAACATGAAAAAACAACTGATATCAACTTTTCCAATTGCAAATCTAACACTAGCAATTGCATTGGAAGGAAAAAACAATGCTTTTGTGGCAGCAAGTATGCCTTGGTCTTAGCTCATGGTCCCAAGGAGGGAGAAATGAGATCAAGGACTGCTTTATAGCCTTTTTTTGGATCTTTTCTTGTTACCAAAATGTCAAATCAACCTGAAGCATGAACAACTATCTTAATCATAAAAAAAACCTAAGTAACGAAGCAAGATTTACCCTATATAACAGAAATTATCCTATGAATGCAGTAAAGACACATAAAAGTACACAAAGGAGGTACTGGCACTTGGGTTGGGCCCAACCCCAAGAGCTACAGCCTCCTAAGAAAGCTCAAAGCTGGTGCAAAGCGAGATTCATCTTCATTAATAAAAAATAATAGTCATGTCACAAAACTGTTTACAGAAAGAGCTCGAAAATGAGCTGAATGCAGAGCTGCACTAAAGTGTGAAAATAAACTATTCAATAGCCAAAATACCAAGGCTTGAAGCCTTCCTACTTATGCAAACAAGGACTCCCAATATTCCTCCTCAACTTTAGGGGCTTGGCTGCCCAAAACTGCAGTTAATCAGCCACTTCACTAGACCTGCTCGGCTGCCCCTTGAAATCATCTTTGGTGGGCTGTTGAACTCCGAACTAATGGTGGAGAACTCAAAGAAGGGGTCATTTAGTGCAGAAGACACCCCTCCTATAAATCCTCAGCCTTGTTTCTTCGTATTTGGCTGCCAATCTACTCATAAATGCCTGATCTTGGTCCAAAATTGTCCAAAAATCTACAATAAGCACGTATTAGACTTTGTGGTCAAGTGACTATTCCCATTCACTCAATTAACATAAAGATATTCAAAAGCATGCATAAAACTATAGAGAATGGTGGATTAAATGAGGATAATAGGCAAAATTAGCCCATAAAGTTACCCATTTTTGGGGCTCATCATCACCCCCCTGCTGAATGTGTTGCTCATCCTCTAAGCAACTAATCTAGTTCATCATCTTTGATTTCTTTGACTGCCTCTTTGACATCCCAAGCTTCTGAGGTGATGTCTTCTTCTCTGTCATGAAACCCTACCTTTCTCTCTACTTCCTCCCATTGCCTGTGTTCTTCTTCTTCCTTGACCCCTTCCAGCAGTCCTAAAAGTAATGGAGGACTAAACTTTAGGCCAATCCAGTTGGCCTTCAGGTTTTGCATTGTCTATTTATAAAGTGGCACTCTTTCCAAAGCCTCCCTCATTCTAGTTGGGGAGTGGTACTCTCTTATTTTCAGGCTATGGGACAATGTGTTCCATCTCCTTGTGCAAGCATGAATGCAATTATCACCAAACAATCTTTCCATGTCTTCAAAGTGAGCAATGGCCTGAGCTTGCCTTTCAACGTAATCTGGGAGAACTTGAGGGTTGTTGGCAAGGTGTTGATGAGCATATACTAAAGCTGAGGGATCTTCTGGTTTTTCCCTGATCATGAGTGGCTCACTTAGCTCCCTATCCATAACCTTCTAAATTTCTACTGCCCTTCTTTCCTCATGGCTTAACCAAGAAGCCATAGCCATGAATTGTACATCTCCCAATGCAGCATTAGGGTCCCATAGATTCATGTTTGGAAGTGCCAAGTTGTGTAAATAGAATTATGCTAACTTGGCCTTATCTTCAGCTGAGCTATTGTCACACAAATACATAAATTGATTGTAATTCTGGAATGGAATGGTGCCCCTTTGGTCCAATGTGTTAATTTGAAATTGCAACCATTGGTCTTTAAGATATAATGCATAGGACTTAGCAGGTTGCCTACATTGTAAGGCTTCTACTGCCCAACTGGCCATGCAGGCCATTTGGGCTTCTTTTTCTTGCAACTGTTGTTTTAAAACCTGTATTTCTTCTGCTGCCTGAGACTCCTTTTCTTATAGTAGTTTTGTCAGCATCTCAACATCAACTTGTAGCTTTTCCTCTTTCTGTTGTTTCTTGGTTGTTTCCTTGTCTACTGGAGGTCCTTCTTGCTGCTCCTGCCCTCCCAAAATGGACAACCTATCTTCCTTATGACCTTCTTGTAGCTGCAACTACTTTTTCAGCAGCTCATTCTCCTCCTGTAGCTAGGCTCTTTTACTGCTTTCTATGTGCCTCACCATGGCCAACTCCCCTCTTAATTCCTTTAGCTTGTCCTCCATGTGGCCTATGTCCTCAACTCCTCTAGATTTGGCGATTTGCATCCATGTGTGGGTTCTCACCCTTTCTTTTTCTAATTCGAAGAATAAGGGTACAACAAATTTCTGTGGGATGATTTTCCCACCCTCTAACAAATTGTAAATATGAGCCCAAATTAGGCTGAGGGGTTGGTTCAAGTATTTCTTTGGCCTTGCTCTCCCCCTATGACTATTTGGCTGCCTTCTCCTCTAATTTCTCAGTCTCTTTTAACTTGGCTAGAGTTTCTTGTAGAGATGTTTCAGCTTACTATAGAACTGCCTTTGAGTCCATCATCCTAATTCTCTCTTTCCATGTGGAGGTTTTTGGGTTTCCTCTTTCATAGGTGATAGATATCTTGGAAGGAGACTCTTTCTTCTTTTTAGTGGTTGTGTCCTCAATGACAATTGGTTCCTTTGATGGTGGCTGGGGTCTGCCCGCTTTGATCCTTGTGCTTCTTCTGGCTTTAAAGTACATGGAGGTTTGCCTCTTTCTTTTTCCTTTTTGTTTTGTAGGTGTGCTTAATGCAGCAAGCACAACTGCTGCTTCTCGTGCCAACATTTCAAGGGATTCCTCTTGCTGCTGTTCTTTCCCTTCACTTCCTGTAGAAATCTCTATGCCCATTGTTTCTGCCCGTGTCCCTGATATCTCAGGGTGTGTCTTTTCCTTCTCTTGCTAGGTTCCTGCTTTAGCTGTGGTAGTCTTATTTTGGGCTTTCTTGGCCTTTTTCTTTCCAATCTATGTCCTTTTTCCCTTATTTGTTCTTGTTGTTGTCTCCTTCTTTGTCTTAGGTTCAATAGTCTTGTCAAATTCCTATTTTTCCTTCTGTTCTTCCTCTGTTTTTCCCTCTGCTTGAATGTCTTGTGCTCCCTCATCATTGTTCTTCTCAATTTCTTCAGTTTGCTCCCCCTCATCACTACTGGATGGGCTGATGTTCTCAGCCAAAGTTCTGATGTCATCATCCCTGGACATATTTTTGAAGATTTCCCAAGCTATGGAGATAGTATAGGTGTGTAAAGCATCTTCCACCAACGGTTTGATGAGCCCATGGTGGGCCAACTGATCTGGGACCCCTTCATTTAGCTTTGTACCACATTCAATTAAGGATTGAAGGAGGAAACATGGGATGCTCAGTTTTCTGGCTGGAGGCAAGTCCATACCATACCTTAATTTATGTAACAACCTGAAATGATATCCATAAATGATGTTGAACCTCCCTTCACATGTGATATACTTCATTATTTGATAACTGACTTCACTCCATAGAGGAGGAAAGCTTGTCCTTCTAACCCCGTTTTTATCTTCTACAGGATGCTCCTCAGGCAGAAAAAATGTTTTCTTAGCAGCTTGTCCCAATGGTCTCTCCTCTTTGCTCCAAGGGAGCCCCAATGGTAGACCATTAATTCTACTGATGAGATCAAGTGTAAGTTCTAGGGTCAAACCCCTAAAACTAACTGTGGCATGTGTCTTCAAATGTTGTCTCAGGGACATCAAAAACTCTTTAGTTATCTCCTCATCATAACCCTGAATTTTATCAAAGAAGGATATTCAGTTTGCCATGGTGAAAAGGTCCACCACCTTAGGGTGCTCATGCAATTTGCTAGAGTCTAAGGGTTCTTTCCTTACGAATCCTCCTGGCATGTTGTTGAGTGCTCTTTTTGTGTTTTAACCAAAAAAGAAAATGCTCAGGTGGGAAAAAAACAGTTAATCACTGAAACAGAGGATAGCTAAATTCGGTTTCTTCTGAACCCAAGAAGGAATTTCCCGAGTGCTTATTTGCAATATCAAATGGCAATAATTCTCCTGTTTTAAACTGCTGCCGCCCTAAATTTGATTTCCTGGTTTTGAAAAGAAAGATTTTTTTTCTACAGAATAGAGGATAAGGACACAGGTTCTTTTCTCAGCACGTAGATAGATATGCACATTCGTTTTTTCACACACACACAGGCTAGCCTTTACTACTACATGTATCTTTCTTACAGGAGAATTTGAAAAAGGATGGGGAGATTTTAGATGCAGAGAGAAAAAGAAACTGTGTAGACTCAGGGAAATATGCAGGCAGACTTTCACTCTTTTAATGCACAGGCATATTTTCACTCTCTTTTTCAATCTACTGCAGTGTTCAATTCACCACCTTACTCAAACAAATCATGCACAGAGAAGTTTTCCCTAGCCTACCTCATTTTGAGCTTGAATTTCGATGAAAATGTCGGGTTGCTTTTCTGCAGAGCTGTTCTTTGCCTTTCTTGTAGAACCCTTCCTGTAGAAATCTCCCGGCTCCTATAGAATGAAACTGTGCTTCTTGTAAAGCCCGATAGGCGGGAGATTTTCAAAAAATAGGCAGAAAACTAGTGGAGGATGACTAGTTAGCTGCTCTAGAAGCGGTGGATGCATACTCCAATCGAGAATGTCGTGAGTGCAGAATGAACAAAGGGTGGTGAATGTTTCAACTGAGATGTCTTTTAACTACGAGCATGATTCGTGGTGAGGGGATGAGGTGGCCGGACCGGACCGTTGATCCTATGTCATAGCCATAATGTTTCTGCATGTCGTCTGACCGCCATCACCTCCCTTTCTCTCATTATTTGCCGCCACCACTACCAGTCCCGAAGATTTCTTCCTGAATGGACATTCCACACATGCTGGCTGCGTATCTAATCGGCAGTTTTGAATTTAACGGGGCTCGTTTGGATTCCACGAGCATTTGTAACTGGCCGAGGGTGGCCAGTTGACTGGCCACTGATTCCACTCAATATGAACCATTCCCATAGTCATGCAGCCTTGAAATATGATTTATGCAATTGAAGAATAGGTTTAGGCACTTACCTACGTAGCCGCGGCCGTGTTATGCATATTTTAGATTTTGGAACCCATTTCTTCATTGTTGTTGCTGCTTGCGCACTGCATGCTTGGCCTCAGGCTATTGCTGGTGTTCACACAGTCAATTAAAGCTCCATGCATGTTTCATATTCCATACTTTGTTGTCCCTATCTCTAGAGTATGTCTTTCAAAGGAATCAGTTGCTACAGGAATCTTGTAAGATTTCTTGTAGCTGCTTCTCCTCCTGGAATGCAAGCTAGAATGAGCAGGGCTACAACTGCTGATGATGGTCTCGACTAATAAGGAGTCTAGATGGAGGGTATCAGGTATGGTGAGTGAAAAACTACTCCTTTGATTTGTCATTAAAAAAATTTGCTGGCAGCATGAAGGAAATAGGATTTCTGTGTGTGACTGTGTAGGGACATAAAAATGAGTGCAATGGAGGTGTACAAAGATGGAAAAAGGGTGACATATAGCGATGGATGGAAGCAGGGAGGTTTATAGGTGTTAGAAAATTATATATTACGGAGCAATGGAACACATAAAATATTGTAGAAATATAAACACACAAAACGCATAAAACAAGAGAGACACAGATATATGTGGTTCACCCAGTTTGGGCTACGTCCACCCCGAACAGTTAGTCCTTCCTTTCTATTATCCAGCAAAATGAAGAGACACAACCTACAACAAATCCGCTGTAATATCCTCTATTTTCTCTCACAGTCTCACCTCTCTGTTTTCCGCTCACACATATAGAATACACATCTATCACAGCCTCAAATACAATGCCCTCATACAAAGATAGGGGTTGCCTTCTAGGGAAAAAAACCCTAAACTAAACATAAGTTCTACCGTCAGATCATCTGCCTAATGAAGGGCCCAGATTGACTAGAAATTACTATACTTTTACAAGGCAAATTTACATCTATTTTTAGCTTCGGGGGCGCTGCCCCCAAGCCCCCACCGGGGGACCGCTGGCCTCCGGACCCCCCAGTCGGGGAGGATTGCCCCCCCCGCACCCCCCCACGTGGAGGGCTGTACAAACTTCCTGGGGTATACATCTGGCTGAAACACAGACCTCTGAACAATCATGCTCCACACACAACAATCTCCCACTTGGAGAATGATTGTAGCAACTCCATCGCTGCTTCATTTGCTGGAAAATGACTCCTCTTTTGGACCTGGCTGTTTCTCATCTTCATCGTCATCCTTGAAGACCAATTGAAACTAAACATGTTCTCAGTTTCTCCCTCGTTACAACTTTTGTTAGCATATCTGCAGGATTCTAGCTAGTGTGTATCTTTTCCAGCTTCAACTGTCCATCTTCCAACACTGATCGTATGAAATG